>JAQIWG010010155.1:0-10172 GCA_034695025.1 Chamaedrilus cognettii
GCTGACCCTCCCTGCTGGAGTCTCTGCCATCCCTACTCTCAAATAAGTCAATATTGGCTTATGGGCTTGCACCATCTGCTCTTTGTGAAAATAAAGCCTTTGCCGCCCCCTCCTCTGATGAAAATGGAAGTTATGCCCCCCTGCTCTGTGTGGAGTAAAGCTTTTGCCCCCCTTGCTTGGTCTGATATGTTGATTTTATAAGAAAAAATGGATAATAACTGTTAATAACGGCTGGAAATATTCTGTCAGCACCCCCCCCCCCCTTCCTCCCCCTCCCGCTCGTGAGTTCAATTTGAGGAGAAAAGTGTTACAAATGTCGTGCAATGAGGAGCAGAGCGCCAAAATGTCTGCCTCCTACTAAAATTCTTGCCCCCCTCCCCTCTGAGAATGGTCACGCTACGGCCCTGTGCGCGGCTATGGTGTGGAAGATATCGGACTAACGTGATGTTTTCACTAGCGGTGTTACGAGTCGGGTTGATGAAGTTGAAGATAAAATCCGGCCCCAATGCTTTTTAGCCAATAACGAGGTGCTGTGATGTAGCGAGGCGCTGTGTGGCTAAGACGTTGGACTGTGAGTCCAGAGGATCTGGGCTCGAGTCCCCGAGCTAGTAAAACCGGCGACTATAAAACCATGCGTTACAGGCCCTTCAGCAAGGCCGTTAAACACATAAGTGTCGCTAGCTAATAATCATCGTCCTGGGTAATGTATTATTCTGGTTGGCGACAGGAAGGGCATCTGGCCGTAAAAACCAGCTCCAATATAAACGTCTAACCTGTGTTAACATTGACACGGCGTTACGGGCTTGCTTGTAGCGCCTTGCTTGTAAGAATTGACGTCAAATACGATGATTATTACAATATTATCATTATTAAGTTTAGTTATAATTGCAACGTACATCGCTTTATCGATTCATGGTGGTGGGAGAAATCGACTATAAATATAACTAAGACGACCAAGCCATTTATGGAAGCAAAGATTATGCCATAAGTATGAATTTCATTCATTTTTGGGGAGTTTTTCTCCGCTCGAGGTTTGCATGCCTTGATCCACTATAGTAAGAGGGTGTGACAAACTCTATCATGCTTAGAAGTACAATGTTAAAAATTATTTAAATATGTACTGTAAAGGTTGAAGTAAGTAGAATTAATTTTGGAGCCTCAGGCAGTTGGTCCGTGGTATACGTGACTCGGCATATAATTGTGCGTCTTGGTAGGCCTATAGTTTTAGAAGGAAACTAAGAGCGTCACAGAGGGGTGAGACCAGGACGTCTGCTATCACCGCTATTGTTCTCGCCGTACGTAGAGAAGATGATAGAAGAAGCAATGGAGGGTGTAGATGAAGAGATCAAACTGGGAGGATATCAGTTAAAAGACATTCGACTTGCAGACGATCAAGGAATGGTTGCGAACACTGAAAGAAGGTTGCAATTGATACTGGGTAAATTAAATGATATAGCAAAAACATATGATATAAAAATAAACGCGAGGAAAATAAGGGTTATGAAAATATCCAAGCGTGGAGGATTGATTAATATTGTCATGGACTGGAAGAAATTTGAACAAGTAAACAAATTCATGTCTTGGAGCGTGGAATGCGGAGGATGAGAGATGTGAAGCAGAAATCAGGACGAGGATAGGAATGGCAAAGGATGCTTTCAGAAAAATAACGGAGTTGTTGACCAGAGGGCTAAGCAGGAAAGTGAAAAATAAAAATAGAAGCATTTGAAATGTGGGTATGGAGAAGAACGGAGAAGATTAGCTGGACAGAGAAGATAACGAATATGGAAGTCTTGAGGAGAATGGGGGAAGCAAGGACTAAGATGGAAGTGATAATAAAAAGAAAGAAAAACTGGATGGAACATGTAATGAGAGAAGAGGGTTTGCTGAGAGATATGATGGAGGAAAGAATGGAGAAAAGGAGAGGACCGGGAAGGCCACGGATCGGGATGATAGACGACCTGCATGAGAAGGAATCGTATGCAGAGATGCAGAGAAGGACCGAAGATCGGTTTGGGTGGAAGTTTTTAACACCAAAGACCTGCCATGTGGCAGAACACGGAAGTAGATCCACTGTAATCCCAGTTTCAATACTCGCGGTTGTTTCTCAGCCTGTGACGATCAAACGCAGCAAGGTCACCCGAGTCAGACGTACAACTTTGTCGACCTGCAGGGCAAGGAGGGCTTCTGCGAGAACGGGGACGGGACGACCTGGCTGGTGAGCTAGGGCTTTGTTTACATATATCTTTATGTCATCGGACGAAATAATATGTGCAATCAAATGGAGTTTAACGCAGTTTAATGCAGTTTGATGCTGCTGAGTACCTTATTGATTTTGCTGCAGTATCGAGAAGAAAAAGATGAAAACGTTTCAAAATAGCGTCATCCTGCTAATGCATTTTAGCCAAAATGTCCGACGAAGAAATCTTGTACACTTAAAACACCTTTTTCACACACCTTGTATTTCTTAGCTATATAAGCAAATCGCTAGAAATGCCTTTTAAAGATGACCCAGGGACGCAAAGTCTCAAAGTGTCGAAGTCACCAAGTCTCAAAGCCGCAAAGCCGAAAATCTGCAATGCCGCAAAGTGCATTTAAACTTAAATATCCAACTAGGGGTTAGTGCGGTTTAATGCTGCTTGGCGTGGCTTAATTCAGTTTGATGCTGCTTAATGCAGTTTCATAATTATAGTGTACTGATCGATGCAGTTTCATGCGCAATAGTAAAGTAAAGTAAGGTAGTACAAGTTAGTTACCCTTGTAGCGGCGTTGCAGGTGATTCAGCGCAGACTGGACGGAAGTTTGGATTTCTACAGAAACTGGACCGAGTACGAGGAGGGATTTGGGGACCCGAATTACGAGTTTTGGTTTGGTACGCGTTTGCCTTACTATAGGCACAATCTGCATGGATTCATTGCATTATAATTAAATTTTTACTCCAAGTCTTTTGAAATAGCGTTGTTTAGCACTTTGACGAGCTTTGCGCTGTGTGATAGGCTAGCGTTATTACCGATCTTTTCTAATTTTATAGTGTTGTGTATATAGTCTGAACTGCCGTGGATTCCGTGAATATTTTGAAATTTTGAATGATCGCTGGATGTAACGTAACAAGTAAACAAAACAAGCTGTACTTGTAAGTAGCGTGTGCCTAGTGTTAGCATATTGCATGTCTTTGCTTTTCATGTTTGTCTACACAATTTTTAAAAATGTTTTTCTACTGCCTTCGCGACGACTATAGTTCTATGTATTATGATACAGCAAGCTACATATACCGGCTACAATCATATCAAGCTTCATTAGCATATACAAGCATGGATTATTACAGATGATCTAATTATCGGGTCGCCAATCATATGTAACAAAGGAAAGCTAGCTACTGTTGATGCTCGTACCAAATTGCTACCAATACTTGCATGCCTTGCTCCACAGGATTTTCCAGCTGATCCATCACCTGACAACTCTGGCTGCGGGGTGTAGGCATTTGCAACAGCTACAGCAGTAGCGAGTTGTCCGTTCTTTTGCCCTTTATTTCATTCTTTTCTGGTCCTTTCTTTTTTTCCTCCAACAACTACCTTTTTTCTTCTGAAACGAACTCGACCACACTTTTTCTCTCAAAACCTTCACAAACCGGGATGCCTATTTCGGCCTTGTCTGAAGGTCGAAACTTATTTTTAGCTTATGTCTAATGCTCTTTTTCCATTGTCAGTACAATTGCTACAATTGGTACAAACGTGGGAACCCTGCCCATGCACCCACGTAACAAGTACCTGGCACTCGGGTAACAAGTATCTTGCATCCAGGCAACAAGTACCTGGCTCAGGTGACTGCTCCCGCGCAGTACGTTCTGCGCGTGGACCTGACTGACTGGGACGGAGTGTTCGCCTACGAGGATTACTCGGACTTCAACGTGGGAGGATCGGCAACCAACTACACGCTTGTGCAGATTGGGAGCTCTTCAGGAAACGCCTGTAGGTAGCGAACGGTTGATATGTGACCATGTCTTCGCAAAGTCTTTGAACCATAGCGGGACTATACACGGGTCTGGTGTCGCTGGTACCGAAATCGGTTGCCAGCGGCGAGCGGTGGGTGTGAAATCCCTTAGGCATCGCTCTCAAACAAATACATGTACGCTGACAAGATTCACACGCAAAGAAGACGAAGCGTTGTGGCAAATTATGACAGTCACTTCGTGCATGCTTTGCAAGGACATATTTTAAACTTTAACTCCTTTTTAATCGTCCAATCTGTAATGCCTATGTTTTCACACAGGTTTAGACGATTCCACCCTGATGAAGACTGCTGGTGCTGAGTTTCTAGGCCGGATGCCCTTCCTAAAGCCAAAAAATTAATTTCTTCTAAATTAGTATATCAACTCAAATCGAAGCGTCGACATTTGCCATCTGTACATCAATTCTGGTGCTAATTATAAGCATTTGTTGGATCATACTTTGCTCCTTTTTCTGTTTTTCTGTCTGATCAACTAATGTTGCCGCCAGCGTGCGAAGGCACGCATATGTAATTTCACCTTAATAGTTACCATAATTTTATTTAAATACCGTTGATAGAGCTCGCAAATTTTTTATTCTTTGCCTAATGGAGCATTCAGCCTTATTTCCCTTTGGTATTAACTTTCAACTTGAAAGTTTTAATTTCCACGTCAAGCATAAGATAAACAAAGTGCTAAGCGGTTCCGTGCTGCTCTTTTGCCTAAAACATGGTCACGTCACTTCGCAGGCCGCACATGCGCACTTGGCGTCAATTTGCTTACACCATGACACGGGACACATGGAACTATAATGTTTTTGACATGTGCATATTTTTTGATAGTACCAATAACTATCGTTAGGCCTCCTTTCTACGATATATATTTTGCATGCAATTTTGCATGCAATTTTGCATGCAACCATGTTAAGAAATTGATGATGTAAAATATCCTTAACTGGGTTTCATGCAAGCCGTGCATGAAACCTAGTTATGGAACGAGCCGTGCATGAAACCCAGGTAAAGAAATCGTTGTCATGACACGGTCGTCCGTCCGCCTTAACACGGCTGCATGCAAAATTACATGCAACATTGCATGCAAAATATGCTTGGTTGAAAGCGAACCCTATTGGAATTAAGATCTATCCTGTTCTATGTCTGTATTCGCCTGGTTGACAGCCAACGCCCTGGGCAATCAGTGGGCCATGAAGTTTAGCACATACGACGCCGACAACGACGATTGTAGCTGCGACTGCGCCGTGGTCTGTCACGGCGGCTGGTGGTACAACGGGTGTCAGATGTCCAACCTCAACGGGCTCTACAACAGCACGACGTACCTCTTGGGAGTCAACTGGACTCCGTGGCACAGCTACACCTACTCGCTGAGGACGACCAAGATGAAGATACGCCCGGTTTATCAGTAAAACGTTAGCCTAATGGGCAAGCAGCTAGCGTTAACGCGTTATTGGGTTCGCTGCATTATTGGGAAGCGAAGTCATGAAGAAGTCATGAAAACAGCGCCATCTTGCTGGTGCATTTTTACCAAATTGACCAATTACGGGCTAACGACGCCGACAAATATTTAGCAGGGGTTTTTAGGATTTTTACCAACTACTTCTTAACGAGACTGACAAATGTTTAACAAGCTGGGTGATAAATGGATCGGATATTTCTTGTTTTTTTGTGGAAGAAATAGTTTCAATTATATCAGCGGTAGCTGGAGCGGCAACAGGAGATGAATTAAATTGACTCGAAATTTGTAGTTTGATGTCGTGGGCCATTGCTAGAATTTATATATGGAACGATTCAAACCCTACTAGTTTGGGAGCATTGACACATGCGGAGGGGAACACCGGTTTTACTTGTGAAACATTATCGTGACGTGCTGGGATTTAATTTTTTTTTAATCAGAATCACTTTGGATCCAATTTAATCTTTTCGAAACAGCGAGTAAGTCATGCAGTCAAACGCTTTTCTTTTATGTACATGTAGAGTGCTGAATAAATAAATTTAAGACAACGTCAAACCATAGCGGCCTGAAAATAATTAGTCAATTGGCATTGCTAAAACACTAAGATTGTCCTTGTAACCCAAGGTACCGACACATTGGATTTGTTGCAATATTGGAGGCACTAGCCTATACTGTGGAATATTGCTGTCTAGTTACGCTGCTGACACGTTGAACTTCTATGCTAAGCTGGGTGCAGGGGGGTCCAACCCGGCTATGACTCTCTTTATTTGATTCGGAGCCTATACGTTAAAGACTATTAACAACAAAGTCATGAGCAGATGCAAAGTTCAAACAACCGTAAATTTTTAGTACGCTGCATCTCTGCATTTATATAGTACATTCAGTGATTGTATTATGCTATATCCCCCCTTTATATTTTGTATATGGGAGTAGATCACCAATGGCGTAACTTTTAACGGAAAAGTAGTGGTGACAGACACGACTTTAATTGACGTTATTTGAAGCGTCAAAAGCGCATAAAACGTGATAAATGTTTAGCTGTTACACAATTCTAACAGTAATCTTAATTTACACTTCTGCCACATTTAGGTTTTTAACTTTCTACTAGGTCAGACTTACTTTTACAGTGCCTTTGTTCATCATCACTGTTCAATATGTGATGATGACTATCACCATCTCTCAAAATGTGATGGTGAATCACCACCGTCACCATAGGAAGCTATGCCTATGCAGATCACTGAGCCTTTTCGAGTCTAAATTACAGGACGCATCTTCATCGCAGCTTTCGGCAGCGAGTAGTACCAGCCGTGCCACGTGTACCAGATGATGCCATATCCGGACACTGTCGTGCCCCACAGCCCGTTCAGGTCCGAGTGGATGCAGTTGTTGTACCACCAGCAGCTCTGGTGGTTCACGGCGCAGTTGTTCGGGTCGTGATCGACGTCGTACGTACTGAACGGCTGACCAAGGTGAAAGGTCAAGCTGTCAGCTGCAAGAAAGAACGAGTAAGCGGCTATTTTGTGTAATATGTTTTAGATGACTAAGGCCTCCTTTCCACGATTCATATTTTGCATTCAATTTTACATGCAATTTGCATGCAATTTTGCATGAAACTATGTTAATAAAATTACAATGTAAAATACTTCTAACTGGGTTTTATGCATGCCGTGCATGAAACCCAGTTAAGGAAATCGTTGTCATGACAACGGTCGTCCGTCTGCCTCAACACGGTTGCATGCAAAATTGCATGCAAAATATGCATGGTTGGAAATGACCCTAAGAAGTTGCTGAGGGAAGGCTTCTACCGTAATTTAGCTAGCTTGGAATCAAACTCTTTTTTACTTTTTACGGGAGAAATATCTAAACATGTTTGGTCTCTAACAACTTGTTGCATTTTTCGGTGCATTGGGTACATGTTTTCGCGTCCGCTTCACGCTTGTTGGCAACAAGCGTGAAACTTGAACCAAAAACACCAACAACATGCAACAAGTTGTTACACTTTTGTTATTTTTTCGCACAGGAAACTAAGTACCGCGCCAGAGGACGTCTCCTACTTCTATATTGCGTCATTGGAATATCCGAGGCTCCATGAATCTAGAAATAAATCTTGAGATTACGAAAATGGCTAATTGAATCATACTTTATATTACTATTGTTCACAAATATTAAGACATTATGGAAGAATCGGTTCGAGATTCACTGGCATTGCCCGAGTAGGTTCCCAAGGACGTCAGTTCATAGTTGGTCGAATTTCCTCCAATGATGAAGTTGAAGTACTCTGCGTAAGCGTACACTCCCGACTGGTCAGTCAGATCGATGTGCAGAATCCATTGTGTGTATCCAGTTAGTTGAGCCAGGTACTGGTTGCCTGTGCATAAAAGTAAGATTTAAAGCCGGATTTAATAGACTTTCAACCGTTTTCAAAGCAGGATTTAATAGATGTTCAATAGACGTTCAACCGTTTTCATAGCCGAATTTAATAGACGTTCAACCATTTTTGTTCCTCAGTTTCCATTGGCCGAGATCGATAATTAATTATTGGGTCTGGGCGGCATATTTTAAAGATTGGTTGCTCTTCGTCAATGTTCAGACAAAGGTAGACCTAATTAACAGCGATGGTGTGAGTGAGAAACACTTTTGCTAATGACGGGAACGTCGTCCCTCTCACCTTACTATCGCAAGTCCTCCTCACGCTAGTCGTCGGAAAATAGTTAAAGCGGCCAATCGTAATTGAACAAATGAATAATAAATGAGGTTAGGAGCAAAGCATTACAGCGCTCATCAACGGGCGCGTGCCGTAAACGGGGAATAAACAATTGACCAACTCACAATAGGCCCATATCGGCGGACGATTTCAATACCAAAACCCTGCAGCAATTAGCAAGTTTCAACATGCAAAGCCCAACTCAAAGGCCCTATCTAAACCATTATAAACGTACCCAGCCAGAATTCAGCATTGGGGTCGCCAAACCCTTGCTCGAATTGCGTCCAGTTTCTGTAGAAGTCGACGCTTCCGTCCAATCTGCGCTGAAACACCTAAAGAAGTGCGCAGGCTTAAGGGAGTGATGCCTGAAAGCTTTGGATTGCAAAGAAAAAAATGATTTGGGAACGAATAAATGACGTTCAAATCAAATCCAGAAATTCAAATATAGCTGTACTACGGCATATATAGAGATTTGCCCCCCAAAACGGCTCCCTGTAATTTTTCATGTATAACTTACGGTTTGCATCCAGCGATAACGAAATTTTGCACGGACAAATAGCCATCAACTTCAAATGATTTTGCAAAGTTTCGTCAAATTGCGTTGCCTAATTTCAAAGTTGTGGGCCTTTAAAATAAACCAAACCGCTATTCTGGTGCAGAAATGCTGCATTTTGGCGATACCATGGATACCAAGCACAATTGGTTTCATGATGACCACATTTTTCACACTTAAATCTTAAATGACCTTCATTTGTTGACGTTTTTACCAAATTTTGTGTAATTCTCTCAAATTTTTTGCAATTCTGTCAAATTTGGTGAAATTTTGTCAAATTAAGTAATGAGCCATTAAATAGACTTGTCCGTGCTGAAATCGGAGGCCGAATCGCGGCAAGCACCGGCGACCTGCGCTCGATCGCCTTCCTTCGACAAAGACCGGACATTGCCCTTCAGAGAGGCAATGCGGCCGCGGTGGTAGGGACGCTAGCCGACGGTCGGTGGAGTGGGGAGAGGGAGGGGCAGACATAGTCGTTTCTGGAGAGGGCCCAGACGGCGACTACCCGACTTTAAATACAATTTAAATGTATTTGAATGTCTTTCATTGTATTTGAGTGTAGTTTAATGCACAGCAACGTATGACAATGTATTTTAATGTATCTTATTGTATTTCAATGTATTTTAATGTATTTTAATGCATTAAATAATTTGTCCATTAATTTAAATCCCAAACTAATTAATTATCCCTATAACTTAAATCCCAAACTTGTCAAAAGTCAAACGCTGATATTTTCCTTTAAATAGACTTGTCCGTGTCCTACTATTAAAATAGTGGTTGCTTTATTTATACATCTTACTTTTATAATAATTAACGACGAAACAAAAGTAAAAAAAAAAGTAAAGTTTTTACTTTATAAAGTGAAGTTTTTCCATAGTTCACGATGTTTCTGAAGTAATCATTGGCCTAATTCAACAATCATATTCACGTTTGAGGGATGCGGCTATAATCAAAATCTTTAAAATTTCGCTCGTTTGATCTTATGCAGTATACATGCGGTGATTGTGAGAACCTATGCGCCAAGTATTGTTAGGAGCCTTGTCAGCGGAAACTATGATTTTTTGTGAACTATAGGGAGCCTTAGGTCATCCTGTCATTAAGCTTGGATTTTATTTCTTTAAATATTTTTATCCTTTGTGTCATTGATGAATAAAAATTAATGAATAAAAAATTAATCTCTTCTCATGATATCTTTTTTGTTCTTTTGACATTAGGCGTTTACAGCATGCATTGTGTGCGGAACTGCTTGCGCAGAGTAAATCGTTACTGTGTCAGTTTGAAAGTCTATTTGAATTTCTGTTGGCAAGGTCGCTCATCTAGTAAAGCATACTAGTTTATTTAAGTTGTTATTTCCGTATTAATAATAATAATAATAATAATGGGTTTAGGGTCCGTTTCGGCATCTAATGATGTCATCGGGGACCTCCCTTCGCCATGGGCATCCATCAAGAGGTTGATAAAAACCC
>JAQIWG010010156.1:0-10172 GCA_034695025.1 Chamaedrilus cognettii
TGATCGAGAACAAGGGTCGGCGCAGGCGTGTTTGGAAAATGCAAGCGAATAGAGCCGATTATTCTATTAACAGATTTTAACCTAAATATATATCCCTAACCGTAGTTAATTCGGAGTTTCATTTCCTTTTCTTTAACGGCGTTATCGTTACTTCACTGATATGTAGGGGCCTACTGTTTGAATTTGCTATTTGCAATGTACTGAAGTAATAACTGAAAAACCCAAACTAACTAACACTGACTAACTCTATAATTAGTCATAATTAACCAATTGTTCTATATATAGAATTCGTGTGCGCTTTCAATTCGGTCCCGCTGCAGCGGGAGTGTACGGTGTGCTCGCCGAAATGTTTTATCGTCAATTTCCCGCCGTCATCGTTCATCAGCCGCTGGCCGTGTGAGGCTCGACACGTCCGCAGCGCAGCGAGGCTCGCCGTACTCTGCGGCCCTGCCTCACCGGGCAGGCGGCTGGAAGAGGGAACAGTCTCGACACTTCATCCTCAATCACTCGTGGAAGGGGTTATGTAACGATAAGTGAAGGATTTGAGGTTTCAAGTAATCTAACTTCAACTTCACTTCAAATTCACTACTGCACTCCACCCATAATGAATGATTATTTGTAGGGCTGACAAATTTAAACAACCTTTGCAAATGGTGGACACAGTGAATCAATTTTTTTTTGCCGCGGCCGGATTTGAACCAGCGTGCTGTCGAACCCTTGAGAACTCCTTTTACCGCTACAAGCCACTTCACTTCATTGCGCATTCTTGCCAGTGCTCCCATTATCACACACCTCGCCAGTGCTCCCATTTCAAGGCGAAATTCAAGCGCAGTGTTCCCATATCTCACCAGTGCTCCCACTTCACGCAAACAACACGCCGTCCACGTTACAAAAGAGCACCAAGCCGCAGCAGCAGCAGCCGTGTGTGGATTGCTCGTTCTCTGTTGCGCGCAATTGCTCATGTTACCCCACGCGGCTGCAGCGCCATGCT
Source organism: Chamaedrilus cognettii (assembly GCA_034695025.1). Lineage (NCBI taxonomy): Eukaryota > Metazoa > Annelida > Clitellata > Enchytraeida > Enchytraeidae > Chamaedrilus > Chamaedrilus cognettii. Next base: position 992 of record JAQIWG010010156.1, read on the forward strand.
ACACGCACAACGGTGCGACTGATACTGAAGAAGGCTCTACTCACCAGCCTACACTATTATAGCGCTGCTCGTCTCTCGTTTCGTTCAACAGCCACGGCCATCACTCAAACCCTTCCACTGACGCGGAGAGTGGGGGGGGGGGGGGGGGGTGGTGGGGGCCGGCGTGGAGGGAGATAGGGTAAGATTTACTGCCCCCGCTGCCAAGCCGACAGACGATAAGCCGACGGCGATATATCCAATGACGCCCTGCGAGGTCACCCCCTCCCCCCCATCTCCTCTCTCCCTCCACCTCCCCCCTCCCCCTCTATCACTCTTCGCTGAAGATGCGGAGGCTGCAGATGAGAATTTGTGAAACACTCTCGGGGAGATCTGCAGCAGTTATGAAACACGAAGAGAAGTAGGTCAATGGACAATATTCATACAAAGGAGAAGGGAATACGAATTGCTACAATTTTTGACGCAAAAAATTGTCAATAAATTGCACGAAAGAAGACGCGACGTTATGTGGAGAACGATGCGGTAGATGATCTGAAAGATTGATGATGTGATTTTCTTGAGCGTTTAGCACACGACTCTCCGCAGTGCATCTACCAGTGACGTTCACTTGTGCTGAAGGGCGCTTGCAGACAAAAATTATAATTGCCCGATGCCAAATAGTACACAAAAATTCCGAATGCAGCATTTCTGGGAGGTGTGCGGGGATTATATTTCCACGCTTCGCACAAATTTCCTTCAAATTGGGTTGAAAAATGTTTCATCCTCTCTATTTGTCTGGATTGCATCCGTAGGCGCTGGCTCCAAATCGCAGCAGATTTTAGCCGAGAAAGCGGGATTTGACAACTCGATGAAATCAAATTTTATTGTAGACACATGGAAGATAATTATGCTCGAAAGACACTACATTTAAATGTTAATGATCAGTGAACCCGCAGACAGTGCGGCACACACGCGGCAATCACTTGGGTCAATTACAGCCTAGCTGCTCAGATGTCCATAGGCTCCAAGTCTTCAAGAATCCCATTCCTTTCCGCTCCATCCCCCCACACAGACCCCCCCCCTCCCACCCTTCCCCCGACCCCTCCCGGCCCCTCCCTGGGTTATTGGCGCGTAGTGATCCTCTTGTTTTGACGCCCCGGACAGCCGCTCTAGATAGGGCAGAGGAGTAACTGTTGCTGAGGCTATACACTGCCAGTCACTCGCGCGACTTCAAAGCGCCGCGCGCTCTTTGATAGCAGCTCTAGCGTTGGAGTCAACTGGTGGCAGGATCGTTAAGTCTTCTTGAGCCCACCGGGACCGTAATAATTAATGCTTACAGCAGGTCCTAATCAGAACCAAACCCAGCCTTTAAATAAATCGCGCACTGTATGCGATAGACGATGCCATGTCTATATCTATGCGTGTACCCTGCATCTTCTACTCAGTCATTTCCAAACAAAAGTTAGAACTCGGTTAGGAGTTCTTAGTTTCGTTTAGATATGACTGAAGCATACCGTAGAAACACGCTAGACGCATAGGCCTAGGGCCGGCAGGACTGCTACTGCTACTGAGTATGTATGTATGTATGTATGTATGTATGTATATTGCACTTTTAACGCACCAAGAATATGTCATGCAAAAGGAGATGAAAAAACATCATTTGCTTGAATCGTAGGTGCGGGAGAAATGCAACAGACTACATACAGAAAGCGGACTTGAAAAAATGAGTTAAATGAGTACTGAGCTTGCTGCTCGGTGTTTTTCAGAAAGTCTGTAGACTTCAGCCACTGAACTATGGTTTAAATTTGGCTGAATCGCTGGAACTAATTAGGTTAGAAAGAGCAGAGGTGGCCCATGTAACAAACTCTCTGAAGCGCCGACGTTATGTCTCAGTGACTCAGAGTGACTCGGATTCCATCGAAGGCACATGCAAATCAATTGTTTTCGCATATTTCACAAGAACCTTCGTGATTGTATATACCTAAGCCATGCCAATTTGATTCTTTGAGTAGACACCAGACAGTCCGCTAGGACTTGATGATGCATACAAAATTATGCTGCTGTTCTGGTTGTTTACAGACGCAGCTCATAACGTAGATGGTGCGCGTCTCGTGTGTGAATCTTGTCAGCGTGTTCGTTTGAGAGCGATGCCTAAGGGATTTTCACCCACCGCTCGCCGCTGGCAGCCGATTAAGCTACCAACGACACCAGACCCGTTGATAGTCCCGCTCCGGTTAGAAGACTTTGACAAGCCGAGAAATTGAATTCTCTGTATAGCTAGAGCGGGGATCGAACCCCGGACCTCTAGCACGGCAGTCCAGGGATGATACCACTAGACCACACGGGCTTGTCAACACACACCTAGGGCCTACCAGACGGCTGACATAGGCTAGGTACTACCATTCCACTGAATCCGCCCCCCCTTCTCCCCTCTCATCAATCTTCTCTACCCCCCCTCCCCCCCCCGGTCATCAATTACACGCTGATTGGCGCGTCGAGTTAAAGCGCATTCTCTGTCAGTGATTAGATGGCGGCGGGATGAAGGTTGGCGCGCAGACGCAGATGGATACAGATAGGCGCCAACTAATCAGTCTCACTCGGACCAATCACGACGAGCCGTCGCGCAACTAACGACGCGTCCACACAACACTCGCTCTGTACAGCACTCGGGCGCGTGCGAGATTTTCATCGGGGGGGGGGGGGGGGGGCAGGGGGGGTGCTGTGGATTTGTGACCAACACTCTAAGTAGGCCTAATCCTTGGTCAATCATTCAGTGGTCAAGCATCGAATTGCATTGCTCTTGTTAACCAATAGGATACGCTTCAAAAACTAGTTGAGGGCAGCAACTTGTTGACACCGCGGAATATCGCTGTAGGCCTAAATCTTAGTTTAAACGAAAACAACTAGCTGACGTCAAAAGCAGTTGGCGCTATAGTTTTCACCGTGCCGCCAAAAACCATGGTTGAAGCCAACAACTATAGTTGACGCCAACAGCTAGTTGACGCCAACAGCTGGTTGACGCCAACAGCTAGTTGACGCCAACAACTGACTAGATTCGCTTATAGCGATCAGTGTTAAAAGCTGCAGATGCGCCCTCGAATGCTTTCCCCCAACTTTAATAAGCAAGGGGGGCACGTACCCACCAGGGGTATGTAGATTCTGCCCCACGGCCCGGCGCTGTCCCACGCCGCTAGTGACAGCCCTACCGCCGCTCGTTCATTCTGCTTAGCGACACAACTTACAGACGTGTCGTCTAACGACAGACGCGCCTCCCGCGCCCCGCCAATGGGCTTCAGGCGCTAATTTACAATCAGTTACTGCTGCCGCGGAAGCTAATTGATCTTGTTCAGCGCGGAGCTGGACTAACGGGACTGTGGGATCGGATCCGCTTTTACACAAACAAAGACTGCCTCTCTGTATAGACTCTAGTACTTAATTATACATACTAAAAAACGTGTACATTAACTGATTTCTTATCTATTTCTTAATCCCTGTAGGCTGCAAGCCGGGGAACAAAGAATTGACCGGCAGCCCAGAGCTCCCCGGGCGAGTCGTAAAAGGCGACTTAAGAGGGGGAGCGGTTATTTGCTAAGTAAAGCCGACGCCGAGGCACAGAACCGGACTAGTCTTCGTTACTGCACACGCGAAGACTCTCAAAACACCGACACCAGACAATGCGCACTGACTGTTTTTCTTGTCGAAAATTCATGACGTTAAAAATCTCAGTGTCAAATTATCTCACCGATGCAAACCCGGACAAATTTCTGCCAAAATATTGCATTTTGGCAATGTTATCGCGATATCACTAAAGACAACTTTTTATGACTCACCCTGTAGGGGCCTATATAATATTGGATTTGTGATGGACCGCGAGTTGGCAAGTGAAATTTTCTATGCCACTTCCTCAGTCACTGTCACTTTTTCTTCAAAACCGCTTTGTGTATGTAGTCTGCTGGCACATCCGACGATTCAAGCTAATGATGTTTTTCTCTCTCCTTTTGCATGACATATTTTTGGTGCGTTGCAAGTGCAGTATACATGCATGTACAGTCTTCATCACTGCAAGCGAAATTCACGCGCAAGGCTCGTCCGAGTCTCATAAGATTTATTTGTCCGCGATGCCTTATCTGTCACTGTTTCTGCCTCCTGTGTGTACCGCACGGACGCCGCGCCAATGCACGACGCCTTCGCACATACGGTCTGTGTGCGCATACGGCGATAATGTTCAGAATGTATCGATGTAGCTTCATAACTGTTCTAACTTCAATAACTGAGACAGAGCTAACTTTGGAAGGCTCGGCTCTTAAGTTCAGTGCATGCGGCTATGGCTTGTATGTATATTCGGTCTACTGTTGTTTTTTATTTGATCTTTGCATTCGCTAGCCTACAATGTGTAGTTTATTAAGGAGGGTTTAATGAAGGATTAAGGCAATGTGCTTTGAAGTCGCGTTAACGACGGCCGTCGCCATTTCCTTGTTTCGCTCGCTCGCAAAATGAAGAAACCAAAAACAAACAAGTACTTTCTAAATTTTCCACATTTTTGGAAACATCTGCAGGGCCTATTGCTTGAGACGCCTGATAATAGCACTACAATCTGTCACAGAAGTCCCTCGCGAGCCCCGTGTCTGAAGGTTATATTACATTCAATTTTATCATACAACAATCTGTCACACAATGGGTCATTTCAAGTCCACGGTGTTACGATTGAGTTAAGAGTTGAGTTAACGCTCGACAAGTTGCATTCACATCCATATTCGCATTCGAAAAACCATTTGGATAGTAGGCCTATAGCTCTTTTTGCTGTTGTCTGTCTTTTTCGACATTCGCGTTTGGTAGCCCCGCATTCGCATTTGCTGGACTGACGCGAATACTAAACGACGAATCTTAATACGAATATATTCAGATTCCGAATGAGAATATGAATGCGAATCAAACTTGTCAAACGTTAACTCAACTCCAACTCAATCGTAACACCGTGGACTTGAAATGACAAAATGTCTTGTTCTCTGTATGCTGACGTGTATTGTCATCGCTCCGGCGCCGCCACGACACATAGGCTGTACTGTAACACATCGAGGTATATCCACTTAGCGAGAAGGCGCTAATGTTGTCCGTCCGGCTTGTGAGGGGGGGGGGGCACTGGGGGTAGGCTCGTGTTTGAGGGCCGCAGGAGGCAGGTTTTGGACCGAGCGGGGTGGGGGGTGGGGTGGGGGGTATTTACTGCCCAATTATATCCGTGTCGAACACAGGGTTGATTTAGTGACCACTCTGTCGAGCCTTCGGGGTGCGCATGTTAGTGACACGATCACGGGAATGAGGAGCGATACAGTCTTAGCCTCTTAGGATGATACTACACCCATGCAGATTGTGGTAACAAGCACATAAGTCTCACTGTCTTCAGCCAAAAGCCTCCTGGCGAGTCGTAAAGAACGACTAAAGAAAAGGGGCGGCTTTTGGCTGGGCCCCAAAGGCACTAAACCGGACTCTAATAGTTTTTGTTACTACACACAGTCATTGAACTTCAAAATCATCACCTCTGATGCTAGGTCAAATGGCCTATAGTGTTAGGTTAAGGAGGCGATATATGCATAATGCAACGGAGCGCGGTGACTGATATATATATAGGTCACCATTTGTTACGTTCGAGAGCTCGCTTGAAGCGCCTCGCTGAGTGTTTTACTGTCCGGCGGCGCGTTGTGTTACAAGCAGCCATGGAGAGTTCGTGGTGACCCTGGGCATAATAGGATATAATGGAGAGGGGGGAGGGAGGGGGAGAGCCCCTTTGTTTAGAAAAATTAGTAGGACTAGGACATGTTACTATTGCTGCCCGCTGTGCTTTCTAAATCAGTATCTCTCTCCCACCGTCCTACTGACCGAGTAGATCTAGCATTGCAGCGCTATTCCGTGCAAATTAACACAAAATGGTGTTGTGATACACTGCCACCTGCTGACACTGTTGTTTATTGGATTAGATCGTAGATCCGGATCGTGACGTCATACGCTCAATCGGCGCAGCTATCGCGCCAGGCGATTGCTTAATAAGAATAATCTACTTCTGAAACTGTATTGAACCGAATATCATCGCACCCGCCCCCCCCCCCCCCCCCCCCCCCCCCCAACAAAATATACCGTGAATACGCCCGCAATAGACCGGGGGTCACTGCGGGCGCTCTGTGCGCGAGGCCCATCGAGGGTCCAGATAGGGCTAGGGGGGTCCCGAAGGGGGGAGAGGCAAGGGGCCCGGGGGGGGGCAGGGAGGCCCGGGGGGGGAGTGTTAGGAAGGGAGGGCGATCAAACGCGTAGCGCCGGGCCGCCTGTCGACGAGCCGAGAATTACTTTATGGCGCGCGGTAATGACGTATAAATCAGTCGCTCGCGCATTAATACCGACCGCTTTACTGCCGCGCATTAATACGCGAGCCGCTTTACTGCCGAAATAAACGAATAAACGGATCAAAGAGCGCCGCGCCGTGATACACAGTTGCCGATGTGAGACGTGTTGTCCAGTTGCATTGCTGGGTATTTATCCCTAGATTTGGGGATATTTTGGTCTTTCTGGGATCTGATTTTTAAAGACATACCCAGATACCTGGGTATTTTTCTCTCTGAAACGGCAATCTGGGTAGATTTTTGGCTGAGATACCCAGAATCTAGGTATATTCCATTTTGGCCCAATGGTATCACTGGCGTTGTGAATGAGCGAACGGGGGCTTGTTACGTTATTGCGTCGTTGTTGTACGACACGAATAATGATTGCCACTCATACAGGAAATGACGAGGTGTGCTAGCACGTCGTTCATTGGAAACAATGTGTGGCGACGGGTTGTCTGTCTGAGTGAAGGACAGATTGTATGATGATGAAATGAGTGACAGACAGTCAGACACTGTGCGATGATGAAATGAGTGACAGACAGTCAGACACTGTGCGATGATGAAATGAGTGACAGATAGTCAGACACTGCGCGACGATGAAATATAGGAATGTCAACGAATTGTCTACGGCGACACAATGCTTCGTTTAAAAAATGGCGGGACTTTGAGAAATTAGTTTCAACAACTTCCGGCGGCGTTGTGCTTGCAGGTTGCACGCCTCCCGTATGCACATATATTTCCGCATGCATACATTTATATAATGCTGAAATGGTGAATAGCTTTAGTTTCTTGAAACTTTGTCGGAATTTGAGAAGTGAAAGAGGTTTAAATAATTGAGTTCCTCTTTTTTAGCTTCAACAGAAACCTACTCCCTTCTCTAAGCGCTGGTTTCTCCAACACGGATTTAATGGTGAATCAGGATCTAGCCTATGCAAAAAGGTGGGTTAAATCCTGAACCACCATTATATCCGTGTTGGAAAAATCAGCCCTAAGAATGCTCTATGCTTCAACACGCTACAAAGTTCTGCTTCTAGTCGCGCCTAGTCACAGAAAACGCACATTTTCTCGTCTACGAACAGCCCTCCTCCCGCCGCATTTATTGGCCGCCGTTTCACCGTTCTACGTCGCGTCCTTGCGTCCGCCCGAGAAGCGCCGTCATTAGATGGCGGTCGGTCAATACCGTAAATACCGTCAATACCGTAAATTATCCTCGACACCGGACCGTTACACCGGCCATCGTTTAACGAAGCGTTGTAAACTTTGACGCGCAGGGCGCTGCAGTGTTCTCATTTGACATCGCCAATTTTGCTCGGCAGCCCTGACCAAATTGCTCGATGTTAAGCTCTACTACTCGATCGGGAACAATGTGTTAATTTCTGATGTTAAGGGACCTTTTCCCTTTCCGAGCCGTATTTTTCTGGGGGGTATAAACTGACGTCAGCACCAACTGACGTTAGTTTTTGCCCCAAAACCAAAACTACATAGCTCCACTCTATTTTTGACCACCAAAGCCTCTTTTTCACCATCATTACCTCTAAATTCGGCTTTTAACCCCCTATATTTGCTCCCTAGATGACTAAATCGCTCGGTGAATTGCTAAACTTCTCGATCATTGCTCGAGAATCCGACTGCTCGACGATTTCTCGATCGGACTCTCGATTGCTCGCAAATCGAGCACTTGCTCGGAAAGTGAGAACACTTGGCGCCGACAGAGAGTGCAGATCGTGCTAGAGCTCGCCCCCTAGCGGTGGGGCGGCGTGTCTTAGATCTCGCCCCCATACTCGCATTTCTGTGCGACGACCGTATAAATGATATCGCTTTATTATCGTCGGTTATAGTAGCGGTTGACATAGTGAGGCTCGTTTATATCGGAGGATGAGGGATATAAAGCATTTCATTGCGCGAATAAAGCTTGAGGAACATCGCAGCGACATAACATGCACACATGTATACATGCGGTCTAGCCTGTAGATATGGTGGCTCGCAAATTATAGGACCCTATGATGTAGGCTAGGCTAAGGCTATTAACAATCATTTCTAGCGAAAGCCCCGAAGACTCCGGACAAAAACAGCGACAAAAGAACTTGCCTCATTCTGATTCGAACTAAATTAATTGAGAGCTTTCAGTATAGCCTGTTTGATGCATTGCAAAATATTTTGTCTGAAAAGCTTGACTGGTCTGTAACAGCTTTTTAGATAGGCCTAGCCCCCTCCCCCACGCTTGCCCCTGCCGCCCCCGCCCCCCCCCTCCCCTCCCCCCCCCCCCGTTCAGTGTTTCAGGTCGAGACATTTTCCAACTTGATCGCGCCTGAGTCAGTGCATGCTAATAGTCTAACTGCCTACTGTATTATAATGAAGGTCCAGAAACTGAAGAAGACAAGCTATCGCTTTTGCGTGTAACTCGGCAGTGGCGCCCCGCTACGACCTTTCTATGTTCAACTCACGACCGGGGGGTCAATAGAGACGGATTTCCCTCACGAAGTTACCGTATGTCAAAACTATACGGTTTTCTTAGCGGGAGGGAAAAGTTTGATACTAGGCTACCTTCTGTTTGCCTCTCCCCCTAGCTAACATTAAAATAATTATATCTTAATTTTTTTCGCGCTTTCAGATTTACTCTATGTGAAATTGCGTCACTTTTCGCCCTTTGGCGCTCCAGACTCGGGGCTGCCGCCCTGTCTGCCCCACCCTTGCAGGCTGTGGTCCACTGCATGTGGTGGTTGGGACAGGCTGGGAGATTGGATCTAGAGCCGTAGCTCTGCCCGCAGCTGTGAGCCACGGTCTGTCGGGGCCTCTTCATTAATCAACCCAATTCTCCCATAACCCCCCCCCGG
>JAQIWG010010157.1:0-10172 GCA_034695025.1 Chamaedrilus cognettii
GCGCAGCTGCAAGGAACAATTACAATAAGCTTGAGTGCAATGAATTGTTCTCAAGCTTGGTTGCGCTGTTTAAAACAACTAGCAATCATTATAAAGCAGCGAAATCCACCCCTCCCAAATATTTAGGCGTACTAAAAATATTAGGCCAAGATTGTGTGACTACATAATATTGTACGAAGTATATACATGTACGAAATCGACCTAGACAAAACAGGCCTAAGTTAAGGGAGTTTATAAAAACCGTAGTTCTGCCTGATGGGCTACTGTTTGGCGGACTGCAGCGCTAGCACTTTGAAGCAAAATAAAACGCTTCGTAGATTCCAGTAGTGTTCAACTGTATTTAGCAGATTATTCAGTGATGCCGTAGCGGGGTATTTATCCCTAGATCTGGGTATTTTCCGGTGATTGAGAGATCCGATTTTAAACGCAATACCCTGATATCTGGGTATTTAAAAAAATTAAATGACACATTTTATAATGCTTGTATGAGGAAATTTGGTAATGAGTCTTTTTTGGCATAGACTGCAATCTAGCATTTTTGATTTTGCCAGAGATACCCAGAATCTAGGTATATTCAATTTTGGTCCAATAGTATCACTGGGATTAATAAACATTTGCGAAGAAGGAGGAGATCAAACTTACATACATGTGGCTCATGCAGACTATGCCTGGATGGGTCAACGGACCTGTAGGCTTACCCGGCAGTAAGCCTATAGACAGTATTTTACATTTTTGTTTAAACTTGACCTCTAGTCGGATATTTTAGTTAAAATGCATTTTGCGATTTGCGGCTTTGAGACTTTGCGACTTTGCGACTTTGTGACTTCACGACTTTGCGACTTAGCGACTTTACAAGCAAAGTGGACAAGATTTAACACCTAGTCGGATATTGTAGTTAAAATGCAATAGCAAGATGGCGCTGTTTTGAAGCCTTTTACATAATTTTTTTCACTATCATTTAGCTAAAAGTTTTCTTAAGCCATAGTCCACATAACTATGCATAGCAAAAAAGTGGCTACAAGGGCAAAAACCATATGATGCCAGGAGGCTAACCGAGACAGTAGAGCAGATAACAACCATAATAAATCACTAATTAGTTGTGTCAAGTGTGCGTGTAGGCGTTGATTCCCTACCGAATAGGAGTAGTCTTCGTGGGGAGGACAGCACTGCGTCAGCTTGGCGAGACGGTCGCTGACGCGGCTGAAGCACTTGTAGGCCTCGTCCACGTTGATCGTCAGCTGAACGTCACGAGCGGGGTCCAGCAAGAACAGCACGGGTCGAGTCAGGTCCACGCAGCAACTCACCGCACACACGGCCGTGCATGAGCACTCGTTGCAGCAGTCGCAGCATTTGCTGCAGTCGCAGCATTTGCTGAAGTCGCAGCATTTGCTGCAGTCGCAGCATTTGCTGAAGTCGCAGCATTTGCTGAAGTCGAAGCATTTGCTGCAATCGCAGTATTTCTTAACCCTGTGGCAGGCAAATCATCACAAGAATATTTATTAACGTATTTATTATGCCTGTGACTGTGTATGGCCCTCATTGTCACAAAATAAGATTGAATATATCTCAAATAAGCACCAAATTATTTTACGATGAGGAGAAATTGACTTATGTGACCCCATTTTTGGTTTTCAGGGGGGGGCGGAGGCGGAGGAGTACACTAACACGGCCTTGATTAGATACGCACGTGTTGAGAGCGACGTATCCGATGAGATTGCCTGCAGGAGCCTCGACACGCAGGCCCATGTCGCAGTATAAGCCCAGGCACCCATACTCACGGCGAGTGGGCATTATCACCTACAACAATAAGGCTGAGTTACGCTACATCTTCCCAGCCATGTTTCGAGAAGATCTTCTGGGAAGATAGTACCGGAAGATCTTCGCAAACAGGCCTACGCGCCACACGACGGTTTACCTTAGACTAATGTAAGAAAGGCGGTTACATTACATCATCAGGACAGGAGACCTTTTCAATGAAATCTTTCAGGAATCAGCCTCAAAAGAGGTGTTGCAGTGCATCTTCCGAGCTACATTCCATCAAGATCTTTCCAGAAGATATTCGTGGAAACACGCGTGCTCCTGGAATGTGGCTTGAAAGATATAATGTAACTCAGCCTTCGATGCGGATTCTGCGAAAATCCTTCTGCAAAGATATTTCGGTAAGACGGCTCCAAGATGCAATGTAGCCATACCTTTCGTACATTCGTTTAACAGTCGTGTAGCCTAGGCCGCACTGCAGACTACACTGTGCCGTCTTTAGGCCCTATTTTTAGTGATGAATTGATTATAGGTTCTACATCAATGGCGAAAAAGTAAAAAGGAATTGCGATTTGTATTTGAAGTATGGTATATATTCATTAAATTATATTTGACTGGATTCCAAGAATAATTGAATAAAATGTCATGATTATCAGGTTCAGTCACAGCCGCGATCGATCGAGTTCATTTTTGGTGTTAGTCTGATAGGCTAACGTTTTTCAAACTTGCTTGTTCTTACCTCCGCTCAATGAACATGCAGGCCTAAATGTATATTATACATATCATACATTTATAATATCATATTTAAATCAGAATAAAACTCATCCTAAAGATTCCTATTAGCCAATAATTCAGACAAACCGAGTCGTTCAGGGAACTGACAGCCATTCTAAAGCCGAATCCGCAGAATTCTGGTAAATAGGAGAAACAATTGAATACATTCTGCCAATCACAAAACCTCACACAATATAGCCCTGTAGCTTCTTGCTTTTAGATTTGCATTTAACGACATTGTTTCAAAGTTAGGAGCTTTCTAAATTGACTTGTGATTATATTGATGGAAAAACGAGACAATCTCGCCATATCTTGAATAGCCTACAATTATTTTTCATGATGACCACATGTTGCAAACATAAAGAGCCACGGGCTATGATATAATTATATATCTTTATTTCGCCACGAAGGCAGTCAAACATACAAACATAACAAACAAACAGAACCACAAGAGCGATAGCAAAAATTGTGCAAGCTAATAAGAAGGATTTGCGTGCATAACAAAACTTGTATGCTCATCAGATTGCGTCTTCATTTGCTTTGATAAACACGCGTGAAGATACATAATACGCACAATAGCCTATGCCTCTTTCAATGCAAACAGTTTAAAGCTTTTGCTGCTACAAGTGATAGATGAAATGAATTAATAAATAATGCAAACGTCATTTATAAGTTCATTGTATATTCTGTCTAACTGTGATGAAGTCATGAATCATTGAAACATTGAGTTGTCTGTCTTGCCCGCACACAACGTTAAATTAACGATTGCTCCATTTACATGTATACATATTTTTTGCTTTTGCGTATGAAAACGTGTAGTTTCGCTATTTTCGTGATGTTTGTTGCTTGGATCAGTAGACTATATTTACGCTATCTCCCGGCCACAATAGCTTTGTGTATAAAGATACCAAGTCTTATTTTGCACTGTGTTGCGTTTTTACCCAATTTAGACTTGTGCTGCAGATATATCCACAGGCCAAAGCGTTTGTAGTTTATAAATACAGTAGCGTGGAAATTATAATGCAAATATTAAGTAATGCAAAATAAAGATTGAAGTCTCGTTGACAATACCTTGCTGACTCTTCAGCAGAAGTTTTTCTTCCTTGCTGGAGATATCGAATTGAAAGCCACTGCAGCCTAAAGCAATTAAGCCAAGTAAACAATGATGTATACGCCTGTGTGCCATGTAAAATTTTTTTTTTTCAATAGGAGTTATGGTCAACACAGGAAAAGATACCTGTGGGGTATGCAACAATAATGGTTTGGCTTTGAAAGTTGGAATAACCGTGTGTAGTATCGAAGGATATTGCAGTCCGGTGTGTGATGAGGGTCAATCAAGAACCGCTCCTCCCTATTAAGTCACCTTTTACGGCTCGCTCGGGGATCTTTGACCTGTAATCCAAATCTTTGTTCCCCGGCTTGCAGGGGTTATATTTTATACTAATCACTTGAGACAACTGCTCATGCATCATTAAAATATGCATACATGACTCGATGAAGCGCATCTGTAGTGTGTCCAGATTGAGAAGCACTTCGAGTCCAGGTGGACATCTGGCGGGCCGCTGAAGAATCGCTATTGCTTGCGGAGCCGTGAGTTCCGCTCCTTCTTTGTGTTGTCCTCCACCTTTTGAGTCTTCTGAGCCTTTTGAGCCTGCTGACTCTGCAGCGTAGCATGAGTGATCAATTTAGCGGTCTCTATAAGCACAACTTGGTTTGTTCGGTGACCTACTGTAGGCCTATCAAGATTGACAATCTCGTGTGGGACTTATTCCTCGTGTAGGCCTACATGTACATGTACGAATTTAGAGCAATATAAATATGTATAGCAATGTGACGGCATGCTAAATGCCTCGATTTCAAACAGCGGGGTCTATTGTGCCCGGGGCGTACGAGGGAGGATGGATTTCCCATAAATTTTAGGATTATTAAACAAGCGCTACAAATAATGGCCCGAGGGATTTTGTATTGAGGGAGCTTGTGCTCCCTCGATATTTTGCGACTGCCAAAATTGACCTAAAAATAAATATAGACCTTGTTAAGAATATCCTGCAGGACACAGGCTAATAATGTCAACTTTGATACAACAATTTTTTATAATAGAAGAACGTATCATTGATGACATAGTCCTAGTCAATTTGAGGGAAAACCTCCGTCATATAGACCCTCCGCCGTTAAAAATTATGCTACCCAAATTTCGTTAGGATCGATTAAAGAGATAGGCCTATCATTAGCGCGGCCTTTAACGACTTTTCAGAGGTTATCGATCGTTAACTATAATCCGGCATTGTCGAATTAAATCGACTGACATTAGACTATTAGACTCTTGTCGATGATTAAACTCGATTTGGCTTTCGCCGAAGGAACTTCGGAAAGTACTGTAAAAGACTTTAGTTGACTCAGAACAGTCATGAGATACTTTCACGATTTTTGGGAGTGGGTAGGCCAATACCTATTTTACCTGCACTACCCATCATACCTGTACGTAGGCCTACCCTATGAGACAAAGCCATCTGAATCATTCACAATCCAACTTAGTTTCAAAGGCATCAGCAAATTTTGATCTGTAGCTGTATTTTCTAATTCCCGTTTACACTATTACTCAAGCCAAAGGGAATTTGGATTAAAATATCAGTAGGCCTTGGCACAGCAGGATGAATTTTTTTTAACTTATATTTTTTAGCATAATAAGAGCTAAACTCACCATTGTTAGGGTTGTTCGGCGCTTCGTTGAACGTATCTTGTTCTCTTGCAGGCTCCACTGCCGTCATTCTGAAACATACGACCGTGCGAAGAAGGCATAACCAGGTTTTAGAATTCAAAAGATTTCAAAATGCCTTGCAATGGCATAGACCCCTAATGCACTCTTCAGAGTTCAGACCCAACCTGACAGTGTGTCGACTTAATGTGCTTTATTGTGATCCAAAAAATAACCCTTTGATCGTGTCAGTAAAAATGTCACATGTACTTGAGTGATGATGATTTGATAAAATAATAATTATAAACCAATGGTTAATTATTGGCTTTCTATAGCGTGAACTCACTCAGCCTACAAAATAGACGCGGGCTTTACCGATTTAAACTGATTTCAGAACCATTGACTTACATCTCGGTTACAATAAAGCGTACAGGCCTTCTTGATTTTTGTTATTCTATGATGAATTATCTGTACACTGTAGAGGTACCGTGCGACCTGCGCCGCGAATGCTGATGATTACTGAATATATACTGACTAAATACTGAGCTCGCGCTTTTCTAGGCCGAGACTTTATATTAATCTTGTTTCAAAAATTACTTAACGATCCTTCCTCCATGATTATCTTTCGCCTTTTGACCGAAAGTAATTGATAGATATTGATTGTTTATTGTTGTTAGTTATTGATTGTTTATTGTTGTATCATATTCATTTATTGTTGTATCACTATTTATTGTATCGCATAATCACATAATAATGAAGTACCAGCAGATACGCTGAAGACGTAGAGTCAAAGAGTTTGGACCCACTCAGATTCACAACTTATCAACTGACCCAATGCACGAATTCAGCAAAAAATAGCTGCGAGGCGTCAAACTACTTTTTTTATTGGGAGGTTAAGCATGTCCGTTTCGCATCTGGGGCCTTCGGGCATGAGTGTAGGCTTATGAAACTGCTTGGTATTGATAAGGCCAAAAATCACCATCCTCTATGCCACGCAGAATTATTGGTAGAGGGTGTTAGGCATTGGTAATACTTTACATGTAGCTGGTAAGGCCAGTTTCATACCTGCCTAAGAAGCCTTATTTGCACCGTTGCGATCGACGTAATGGATTCAAATAGAAGATCAACGTTCTGTCGCGATCCAAGGTCAAACAGTAAGCTTATGCGCGACCAAACTTTGAAAAATAGTTTGCACTTGACATAATTTTATCGAGGATTGGCAACGGCATACTAACAGAATTAGGGATCAAAACGCTGCCGCTCTCTGGATAAATCTTTTACGGAAGTGGGGAGTCGAAAGCAAATGCTTTGAGCCCTTACTTATTACAGAATTTGATTTTTGAACTTTCAAAGTCTCAGATTCTGGTTTTTGAGCGAAAGTCAAATCGTCAAATGGGCCTACAGCCTAAGCATGGAATTGCAGGCCTATAGCATAGGCTACATGTAAAAAGTGCAATGCACAACACGATATCGCTAATCGGGGATAAGTCAAATTGCTATTTTACTGGGGGCCAATTAGAAATAATGAAATTTGACCCATTGAAAACGGGTATGGACATTTTGCAGTGATTTTAGGACTTCTCAGTATTCGACGACGTTGGCGACAGTGGATTAGGTTACGAATCAAACCCCTCGATACCAGTACCGGTAGTAACTTCATATCGATTAGTAGGCCTATAATAAGTTTGACGGAAGATATCTCAAAAATGGTGGCAATCGGCCTATCCACTCAAACCTCTCATGCCAATGTAATAAGCTATCAATCAATCTTGACTCTGTATCTGAGCTCTTCAGCGTTGGCTAAGCGACATGATAAACAGAATAAACTATATTGAGAACGCGTTTATGCTCGTAGTAATGGTATAATTGTGTTACCAGAGACTACTAGCATGCATGTAAACATACGGGGCTACTGCCTACTGCCTGTACGCGCATTGCTTAGGCCTACCAAAGACATTACGGGGTCACCCTTGACTTCCTGAATGCGATATGCGCTGACCTAGCCTATATATTCCATTGTTCTCTGTTGATTAAACTTCATAGCGTTACACGTTAAACGACAATAATATCACACTTTGAATTATGCCCATGCGACAAGAGCCGGTGACACCGGCGTTAAGTGGAGCGTTGACCATCAACCGAGATATTAAAAACACAAAATACTACTACCGCAATGGTAGACTTGAACTGATCATTATAATATATAACCAGGGATAAGTTTAGTAGGAGTATTACTCCAAAAACGAAGTTTTATGAAACTCCACTCGAATTTAGAAATGGATAGGAGTAGCATTACTCGTATAAATGGACGATGGAGTAAGGCTACTCGCTTTTTGGAATCGTGTGGCGCAACGCTACTCCTATTTTGTAAGGGCTAAACTGACCTCTGAAGTGGCAGCTGAAACATACACAATAGAAATAAGATAACCAAAGCACAGCAGAACAGGCTATACAAAAAAGATGGAGCAATCAAAGGCGATGGCAATTTAACAATGTTACATCATTTAAACATCATTATTATCATTCTGACTTTGGAAACAACAGAACAAATGTTTAATATTGTTCTCGAAGTGACTCCACAAGCCATCTCACAATTGACAATTCTATGCAAATACGAATCCCATCGATTACAGTTAGTAACCTACATACCTACACATGATCAAAGTGGCAATTGTCCAACAACCGAACTGTGGGTCTGATCAATGATGAGGCCAAGCCAAGTACATATATGTCATTTCGGCTGCTTGCATGCTTATGGGCCTAAGAAGAGACATTACACACGATTGTGTATTGTACACCTGTTATCCTATACGCATGGGCTGAGGGCTCATTGTGCGTTGGAGATGAAACCATCGCGATTACAAGAATTTTTCATCTTCAGCTTTCGTGCTGCACAGCAGGGCTCAGTCCTGAGCATTCTTCACCACCCTAGTCCTGATCTTTTACCACCCTAATCGCTTCTGAAAGTCACATAGCATGATAACATCATTATGTATTAGGCCTAATAATTCAATAAACGATTTTAAAGGCCAAAGAATAATTTCGCTTCAACTTTTTGTGCTCTAAAAGTTAATCACACATTCAAATATATTGTTGTATTAAATCTGGCTGGTATAAGAATGCGTACGCAAATGAAATTAATTTTTAGAATATGACAATAAAGTAATAATTAAGAACTAATGTATTATATTGTATTACAATGGATAACACTGATAACAGGACGCTAGCCGCATTGAAACTACAGCCAAGAGCTGAGCTAAGAGTGAAGAACCAACCTCGTTGCTTTTGACTAGGCTGCAATGCGGAAACATACTGGTCATGATGTATTATATTGGATACCAATATAACACCGATACCAATGGATCTAACTGAAGAAATCCCTTGATTCTGTGAACAACCCATTCCCTAAATAACTTGAAACATTTCTAAATCTCCAGATACTGTACCACTAAAAATGATTTATTTTCTTAGTAAAATGCGGTAAAAATGTGAATTATGATAATATCCAATACCCGATCATTACAAAAATCACTAGATCTAGTGAAAATCACTTAACTCGGTCTTACGGGGCATTACAGGTCACTGTATTGGTCTAGCTCGTGGCTAGATGTCAAACTGATTGCAACCCATACCACGAGAAAGATGCTGCAAATGACCACAGCTTTCATCTTCATATCGGGATTCGAGGGAACTGAAATTAAATCTTTTATTAAGTAAATGCGAAATGTGAAAGTGTGACCGTCTGGCTTCGATACACCGTCAGATCTGTTTTCAAGGCAGTCCGGCCAGGTATCATCGTTTGTTTTCTTTTTTGAGTGTACAATGTAAACGGTATAAACGTTGGCTTCAATTTTCTACTACTAAGCCGCCCATCAGCAGGCAAACTCTCTAGCGATATGGTACTTATGGGATGGAATAAAACGTAAGGTTCTTTATGGCAAATTAACTGTCAATTTGTATGAAATTGAGTTTGAGTAATGGAATTATTAGTGAATTTTCATGTACTCGATCCTAAATAATTGTAAAAAAACAAAACATCATACTATACATTGCACATCCCCTTCTAGTACTGGACGATAATGGGGCGACGTACTCAAAGACAACTTCAGCAACGAGCGTTCGTATTCGCTCCCTAGACGTGCCTGTGGCCTGTCCGATACCGGCCAATGACGTGCCTCGCATCTTTCCCTCCCCTCTGAAGCCGCTCACTGGACAGCAGCTTGTCGGCATGGGCTTCAACATCTACAACAACCTCTGGAACACCAACTATATTTTCAGGTACCCCTACTTGGACGGGGATGAGAATTTCAAGGCTCGATTTATGCTGGAGTTCATTGATAACTGATTGATATTTCCTTACAATAAAGGAATAATTCGTGTGAAATAAAATTCTTTGTTACCGATTAGCTTAAATTTAGTGGAGAATATGTTATTTTGATAAAGGATTGTATTTCATTGCATATCGGCTGCCCTGCTGTGTTTCTGTTTGCTTATTTTTTACTTATATATTGTATTTATGCATTTGTTTGCTACACTTTTTGTGAGAATGAAAGATAGAATGCATATAAAAATGTTAGAGATATTAATTTACTGTAAGATTATCGACCTACACTGTCAATTGAGCCAATTGTCAACTAATTGAAATATTGAAATTATAAATGTGACATTCAACTCAATCCGACTATCATATAATATATTAAACTATAATCTTAATTCTACACAATATTGTTTAAAATTCAAACTAATAAAGTTGGCTAAAATGTTCTGAATTCTTTGCCTCTAAGTTCCAAAGCAACAATAGTATACAAGTAACTCCTGAACTGACAAAGCTGCGTTATAACTACAATGTGTACTGTCTGTGTACCTGTTCATCAAAGACAAAATCATATTAAAATTCAATGTATTTCAAATCAATCAATATATAGGGGCCTACTTTATTCATATA
>JAQIWG010010158.1:0-10171 GCA_034695025.1 Chamaedrilus cognettii
GGCCCAGGCCGCGTGCGTGTAATGAGGTAAGCAGGAGGCCCAGGCCGCGTGCGTGTAATGAGGTAAGCAGGAGGCCCAGGCCGCGTGCGTGTAATGAGGTAAGCAGGAGGCCCGCGCGCGTTCTCGCATCCGTCCATCAACACGCCGCAACACGCTGAGCCGCCGCGCAGACGCAGCTTGTTTACGCCGCCTGCCGGAAGCTACTCTCTCTCAAATTAGCTACACGCGCAAGTCTGCGCGCCCAGATCTACTGTAATTGCAAATAGCTCACTGTCCGGAAAACCACGCAACCTCATTTGCTTGTGTCGCGGCCTGAATTGTTGCAAGTCTATGAAACTGCGATTATCTTTATGCCGATGCGAGAAGAAACTGACAACTTGATCCTCATCAACTAGAACTGGGCTCAACGGCATTAACAGCTTGTTTCATATGTATGCTAATGGTTGTTAGATATCAACTTGATATGTCCCTGTATCCTTCTCACATGTCAAAATTGCAGCAATTTCTAAGCCAACAAGTTGAGCTATTATTATTGCTAATCAAACATGAAAAGGATTGCATTTCAATTCGAGAACGGACTGAGGTAAGATGGAGCAGCTAGAGAGCGCACCTTGATCTCCATGGCGTGGTAGAGCACGAGCAGTGCGCAGAGGATGAAAGTACTGATGGACACGAGGCTCTTGAGGCCGATCGAGTAGAACGACGTCTGGTCATACCACACATCACACTATCAACAAAGACTAGCTGACTCATTGGCTACATTATAAATCATGTTACATTTTGGTGAAGCCTGCCAGTTGAAGCTTGCAAGTTGAAGCTTGCCAGTTGAAGCTTGCCAGTTGACGCTTGTCAGTTAAGGCTTGCCAGTTAGCCTATTGTGAAAGTGTGCAGTGACAAGTTTCATACAATAATGTAGGCTTATAGCAATCTATCTCGGATAACGGGCCTAAAGCCATTATCGATTTAGCCTTCACTTCATTGCATGAATGTCTTGTGCATGAATGTGAAGTAGTCAAATAAATATGAAATATTTGCATGTAGGCCTATCTTATCAAAATAGTATGAAATATCTAATCTCACTCTATAGAGCGCAATGTAGCCTAATATAATACTTTTACTTACGAGTTGGCATATTGTACAATATTAGAATCCAATGATTGTTGTACAATATTAGAATCCAATGATTGTTGTACAATATTAGAATCCAATGTGTGTCTGCTGCCAAGCAGACACACAAGCAGACACGCATTCATTGCAGGCAGTGCGGCAGAGAGACATAATACCTCGTCATATACACGAGGTCCTGCAATGGTTGAAGTGGGCCAGGTCCCGCCGGGTCCTAGACCCGGTACCTCAAATATGGGTCCCGGCACCTCAAATATGGGACCCGGCACCTCAAATATGAGACCCGGCACCTCACATATGGG
Source organism: Chamaedrilus cognettii (assembly GCA_034695025.1). NCBI lineage: Eukaryota > Metazoa > Annelida > Clitellata > Enchytraeida > Enchytraeidae > Chamaedrilus > Chamaedrilus cognettii. The sequence continues at coordinate 1,428 of JAQIWG010010158.1, forward strand.
ACCCGGCACCTCAAATATGAGGCACAATGTTCCAGTGCTAGATAATGATAATGTTTCACTATCGCAACGAAACGAAACATTAGCAAGACTGAAGAAAGAAAAAGGCTGCAAGCGCGAGGGCTGCTAATGATTCACTAACGAAACGTAACGAATCGAAACGAAACATTTAAAAGTCCGGGGAAATAAAAAGGTTGCGCGCACGCGGGTTGACGGCCTGATGTTTCAGTAATGAAAGAAAACGAATCGGAACGAGCCAAATCATTTGCAAATCCAAAGAAAGAAAAGATAACACGTGCCAGGATTGAGGTTTCACTAAATTATTAAAAGATTCCATTAAGATTGTTCTACTCCGTAACGATAGGACTCCGAACAGTTCGGAAAAGTATAATTTTAGTAATTTACGTGTGAAGTCTCTTTCTAGCCGCCCTCCTATTTATGCTAAATTGACATGTGGATTTTTAAAAACTATGGAACCCCACACCTCTTACTTTTCACTTTAATCACTGCACTAAGGGCCATGCACCGCTCCGTCTTACGTCAGAGACCGAGACCGGTATAATGGCAGACAGACAAGCAAACAGACAAGCGATCAGGCAGTGCGCCAGAGAGCCGTACCTTGTCATACACGAGGGCCATACAGAGCTCCGTCTCGACGACCATGACCGCGATGCCGAGCAGCGCGAAGACGAGGCAGTAGTCGGACACTCTCTTGCGCTTCTCGTACAGCTCCGTCTTCTTGCTCAGTCTGTACCCTACCGTGTTCAGGGCCGGGTCCTTGCTCGGGTCCTTGGGGGCCGCGGCCACTCCCGCACCCTCGGCCCCCCCTGCCGCCGCCTGAGCGGCCGCCGCCGCGGCATTGGCGGCGGCAGCGGCCTTGGTGGAGTGGAGCATGGTGCTGCAGCGGTGGATGGCGGCGAGCGTGCGGTGGTTGAGAGCCACGGTCGAGCTGTCGACCACCGCGGGGGGGCCAGGGCGCGTCATTGGCGCGGGGGGACAGGGACGCACCCGAGCCTCGGGGTCCTGCGGGGGCGCGCTGGGGGGATGAAGGATGGGCAGCATGGGAGAGGGGGTGCTGGGGGTGAGGGGAGGCGACGCAGCGACGACCATGATTGGGGGGATAGGGAGCTTACGAGGAGGGGTGTCTACAGGCCACCTGCAGGATCATGCAAGACACGACCCCCCCCCGCCCCCACCCTTCACTCTGTGTGTAGTGTGCGCGCACGACGCCCTGGAAGCACGAACCCCAATTGCAGCGAAAGTTGTGTTGTGTCCAGCCGTTTTTTTACTTCTAATTGTTAAATTCTTCTCTTACACTCGAAACCAGAACTCTATTACTTCTCAATTAGCTTATAGGCCGAATCTGAATGCTGTACACGGCGCGCTAGCTCTGTCTCGTTATTAGGCTGATGGGCCCAGTAAGGTTTACTTAAATAACGAATCACTTCTTGAATTATGTTAGTTTTCCGGAGTCATTGCTCGTGTTTCAAATGCAGCGCCTCGCCCCGCTGTATCGACACGCACCGCGGTCGGTCTTGTTCCCTGATCCCCGCTCTGCATGCCGATAACGAGAAATGTTAGATAACGCGAGATGCGCCCTGCAGCTCATCAAGGCGGCCGTCTGTCAATCCTATCGAAGATGCACGTTGCAATCCACAACCTTTACATTTATAGATCTCTCGTTCGGCCTTATCATATACAACCACGTAGCATTGGGCCTACCGTTCGTTAACTCGTTATACGAAGAATCGCTTGTTACACGAAATTCAGAACACTTCATGCCTGTGTTATTAGGAAGCGATTTAGTGCACTGCTACTGTAGCATCCCACCAAGCCCAACATCTACACTACTTACAATACTATCAACTCCTGTAAGCCTATTTATGAGACATCGTCTTTTTAATCATTTGGCCCTAAGTCGTACGGCCTGGGACAATCTGCTGCAGATTCCATTGTTAGTTTACTTGTCATGATGCGACCCAGTCATTTCATCTTCTTCCCCTGCGTGTTTAAGGACCGTGTGTGGTAACGAAGACAGTCCGGTTCTGTGCCTCGGCCTCGGCTTTACCAGGCACAGAACCGCTCCCCCCTCTTAAGTCGCCCTTTACGACTCGTCCGGGGAGCTCTGGGCTGCAGGTCAATTCTTTGTTCCCCGACCTGCAGGGGTTAGTCATTTCGTCACGGCGCAAATGAGCTATTTATCACGGCGTAACCCAGCCACTTCGTCACGGCTCAATCCAGCTATTTGGCTCAGCATAACTCAGCTGTTAATAACATATGGGTATAATGAAGACTGAAGTATTAAAGAAGAGACTACATAAAAAAGTGGTCTGTCCCTATTCGAACACTATGTCCTTGGCCTTTGGACGACGGATTATTGTTCGTCATGCCATAAAGGAGTAGTAGGCCTACACACTACCACGTGTGAACTGTGTGAAAAACAACAAACAACCAACTGTATGAATTAGCGCACATAAGTCATTTACAATATATATAGTCCAATTCTTAAGCAGCACATGGTTATTATTGCTCTGAAACACTAATTAATACAATGACAACATGTTAAGGCTGCTACATTCAGTCAGATATTTCTAAATTAATATCTTAATACTGAGCACCGCCTAATGCTTTTTTTAACACGGCAGCATTTGATAAAAAAATTCTGAAGCAGTCTTCAAAAGCACTCGAAGTTTCAAACAAAATTAACTACATAGACAAAACGAAACTAAATGCGACACAGTGTGTATGAATAGTGAAGAACACAAAGCGAGGTTACACAACACACAAGCGTTCCAAGTCGCTGGATGCATGACCCGCAACGTACGCCTATCACAATGTCATTATCACACACTGATTACCCCCCGGTTGTTCCGTGAAACTTTGGCAAAAATCTTGGGAGATTCAGCGCAACTTGGGCAAAAATCTTGGGAGATTCAGCGCAACTTGGGCAAAAATCTTGGGATATATTCTTAGAGAGATTCAATCAAAAAATGAGAATAGCTGCTCTTAAAGGGTATCCTCAGATCTGGTCTGCAAGTAGTATTAGTGTGTGTACCTGTGTAGCGCGGGGGAAGAACTGGACTCTGGGCTTTGTAGAACAACAAAATAATAATTGTTAACAGCACAGTGAGTAACAGTAATTTTTTGCTGTAATTATTACAAAGATTGAACTGTTGTTGGATGCATTCAAGTCACGCCAGCTCTCACTCTGAGTATTCTAAATGAGTAGAGCCGCTCCAGTGCCAGACAGCAGACTACAACCACTGTTCCACATCCCTCCATGTCAGCGCAGGCTCAGTGTCCCACGCACAGCATCACACAGTTTCATCGACTCTCCCTGAGGGCGCTACAGTTCGTCGCGTGTTCCAGCGATGACCCCGAGGGGCGTCTCTGAAGGCTTGACATAGATCCCCTCGGCCGCCGTCCAATGGTTGAGCTCGGAGGGTCTGTCGTAGCCGCTGACCTCGCGCTGACCTTGGATGGGGCGTCCATAGGTGTCACCACTCACGTGTAGGTAGCTACAACACCACAGCACAGCCAGAGCGCTCAGGATCTGGGTTACAGATCTGGGTCGCGTAACAGATCTAGGGCGAGTCAGAGGCCTCACGCTGGCCCTAAAATTCAGTGCTTACACTGATTTGACACAAATGTAGTATTTACTAAAAAATAACTTAATACCATACTATCATTTATGAAACATTAGCATAAAACAAAGCATCGCAGCTAATGTCTAATAAATTAAGTGTCAAATTTGATACGTTAAAAATAAGCAATGATACTTAGAAGTTTCTGATCATGCAGGTTGGCCAACAACAAAAATATAAGAGCGGTAATGAAACGAGAGATCTGATTGGCTGTTAGACTAACTGGTCGGAGACGATGTGTTTGAGTCGTATCTTGTTCTCCCTCCTCCACTGTTGCGCGCCGCCACCCCCGCACTCCAACACCCAGTTGTCTCCTGAACAACAATCCACTCAACATCTAGACAAGATCTAGAAACTACTTACCTACTCAGCCTAAGTCATTGCATTTCAGAACTAATTTAAAAGTTACGACCCATCTACAAAAGTCAGACTTTGCTGGAACACATATTAAATTAAACACACAAAAATGTGTAGCACTGCTGCATCGCAGGCTATGTGGCTAATCTACTAAATCCGCGCTCTCTCATGTAGAGAAGCTTCATAAATTTTTATTCAAGGCATCAAAAGAACACTCAATCGCACAGAATAGAACTGCCTGACAAGATGCGGGCTGAAGAACACAAAATATTTAATTAACTAATTTTTGACCACTGTTCCAACAGCACGATCGATAAACATTAGTAGGAAAAAAATTAAAGACTCGGAAGCGATGATCAATTGAAAAATGAAGCCAACACTTATTTCCACGTCAAATATGAAGCAATGCAGTGGAAGAAGCAAGTGGAAGAGCCTGCAGACCGTCGTCGCCCTCGCCGCTGTCCCCGAACGCGCTCACTTCGAGGTTGTGTGAGAGGGGCGACTGGAAGTGATGACTATGCAGATTGCGCCCCGTCGTGACGTGTGTCAGACGCAGCGTCTCGCCACACTTGATTGGCACGCTGTCACACACACGGCAGTGCACACATGTCACGTTGACACCCTGTCACACACACACACCATAGCACGCATGTCACATAGATTAGCACGCGGTCACAGTGTGGCAGACAGTGTTACCAGCCCTCACCCGCACGTGCAGTGTTACAAATCCTCACCCGCGCATGCAGTCAGTGCCAGCCTTGCCCCTCACGCGCCAGTAACTGTTGTGATCATCTGACGCCTCAACAGCCGTCACCGACTACAAGCACAGTAGCACGCAACACATATACCAATGTGTGCGATTGAGTGACTACAAGCACACAGCACATAAACCAATGTGTGCGATTGAGCGACTACAAGCACACAGCACATAAACCAATGTGTGCGATTGAGCGACCAATATGAAACAGCGCATACTGTTTAAATTTTGCCTATTAGAAGTGAAAGCGATTCAAGTATTTTCCTGCTGCACCATTGTAGTGGAATGTAAGGAAAGAAAAACACGGAAGTCCAGATTTATATTAATTGCTGCCCACATAGTAGGGAGTTCTAGTACTGACCTATTGTCCACTATAGTACTGACCTATTGTCCACTATATATAGGGAGAGAGCTCCAGCACTGACCTGCTGCCCACTGCCGGTGCCATACTTGACGTCGTGGGAGTGCAGGCGCACGTTGTGAGCGGCGTTGAGCAGCTTGAGGGTCGATCCACACGTCACATACTCATAGCCTAGCTCTGCAAACAGGTCACAAGTTAAACTTCATTTTGTGCACTATCGGAATTGATATTTATAACGAGCAAGTGCTCGCGCGAAAAGCAAAACTCAGTTGTCACGTCGCGTCTCTTGGTGCACGTATGAAAGGATCACACGTCATGTTATAGGTAACTCATAGTCAAACGCACGTTATTCATTTTTTTAACCCGTCTGCAAGGTGGTTCGATTCATTGTAAGCGTCCCCGACGCAAGCTGTCGTCATGAGAGAATATAATACTGGGAACACATTACCCATCAGGAACAACCACACTACAGGAATATAGCAGCAAGCCTGTCGATCAGCTGTTGTCTCGGCAATGCGGAAGAATAAGAACACGATCCAGAAGTAACGCTGCAGCTGCGTCAGTCACACAGCTTGTGTACTCGAGCAGTCAGGTTACGCCTACTTACTTTTAGCGGAGACGACGGCGATAAACGACACGGACGTGAAGAAAAGCGTTAGTAAATCCATTTTTGTGATCATCAACTACGTGCGAACTATTGACCTCACATGCCACGCCCACCGGCCGCGATTATTGGACGAGAATAGGCCTATATAACAATGACTTGATTGGATGAAAGTTAAGTCGATGTATGATACATCGTCGCTGATTGGGCAACGGCTACGTGGCCGACAAGGCTAGCGCCGTCAACAACAGCATAGCTGCAGCCTAGCCCGAACTTGTAAGTCTTTGATGACTGTATGCAGCTAAGCATTCAGTAACTAAGCATTCAGTCACTTTAATGACTTACCCTCAGTCTTGGTAGTTAAGTAGTTAAGTAGTTAAGTAGTAAGTCTTGGTGGTGTAGCGGTACCGTTGCCGCTCACCACGTAGGCGACACGGGTTCGATTCCCGCCCGGGGTTGCTGATTAGAGAGTCATTTCTCGGACTTGCCAGAGGCCAACTCAGCCTATCATCCCTCCGGGGTCGGTGAATGGGTAGTTGGTTCTTTCAACGAAACAATCCGCATAATATACAACGACAATATTGTCACACAAATCGACATTACTGACTGCTGGCTGAGCGCCTAGTGGTAAGGGCTACCAATTCGGAGGGGAGGGGAACAAGAAAAAAAGGGAAAAAAAAGACTTACCCTCAATCAGGCGGGGCGCTGGGTACATGTCGGTCCATTATATGCATCTTTAGCTGGGCACGTATCATTTATTATAGGGATTGGCCTACGGTGCGACTCGTGACCGTTGAGTCCGCGTGCTTCAACAGTGTTGCATGAGTGGGGACCCGTTATGCCGAGTCTTGACAACACAACTTCGTTTAGCGACAGACGAACGTTCCGGTTTTTGGAACCCGGTAGTCGGTATACGTGTGCAGATGTAAGGCTCTTGGACCAGTCATTTGGCTAGTCTGCTCTTTCCCCGGCGCTCTGCGGTTCTGTAGGGCCATCAAGCACGCAGGCAGGGAGTCGACGAGTGTCCAAACAGTCAATTTTTGTCCGCCCGCTGAATCTTGACGTCCATAATACGTCCCGTAGCCCATTATAGTGTCCATAATACGGACTGTTGGTCGATCGCGCGTCAAGCGTTTTATCACAACGTCCAGACGCAGTGACGGATCAAAAAGTTTGCACCCCCCCTCCCCCCTCCCCGTTGAGTACTATCTATCCTCTCGATCGTGTCGGGGGGCCCATGTGTCATTGCGAGTGATTGCTAGGTATACATGTATATAAATAAGGTGGGCCAACTTTGACACCCGTTGATGAGCCTCAGTTCGTCTCAGCTATTATACTATAAGCCTAAACCGTATACGCGCTGTGTCGTTCAGTGATCCATTGTGGACCTGTTGCTCACAGTCCCTCCCCACCCCTCCATTTATTATGTGGTTCGTTCGATACCCGATAGATAGGCCTCTAGTTCAACATCCGTCCTGTCGCGCAGCAGTTACGCCGATCAATGGTTCCTGCACTCTAGTTGCAGTCGGGGCCCGCCGCGGTGAGATTAAAGCGATGAACAAGTGGTTGGCTGTGTTCTAGGCCTACTGTGTAGTGAGCGGATCGACTCATGGCAGAGATTAGTAAGAAAGGACTCGAAGTCAAGTCCTCGCTCCAGGCTTCCGCCATACAGCCTTGAGCTCTGCCGCCACTGCAAGGTTGTCCTACGCCAGTTTGAGGAATTGATCTGGTTTCAGTTCCTGTCATCTTATCCAAGTTCTCGACTGTTCTTTGGCTCTGCACCGGTGATCGCTTCACTTACAGTTAGTGTCCTAGATGGGTATAAGCTTTAGTCGGCTGTAGTCTAGTATTTCGTCATAGCATTACGTGAACAGTATACAAGTATGGGCTATAAGTAGGCCAAGGTTGGTGAATGTAAACCGCTTGCAACAAGGCGCAGTGAGTGACTTGTTGCACTTTTTATCAATTCAAGTCTTTCAAGATACGATCATGCATCACAAGCACTCAAACGACGAGCACTGCAGCTAAACCTAACGGATACTGAAGTGTGATGCGCCTATTGCACAGCAGTGGCAGGCCCCCCCCCTCCCCTCGCGCTGTGGGGCGCAGTGCAGGAGAGGGACGTCACGTCTGGACAGAAAGGAACGGTTCCCTTCTCTAAATTTCTCTTTCACCCCCACCCGCCTCAACTTGTGATCATTATATACACTGACTCAGATAATGAGGTCGAGCCGCCGCCCCACATTTCGGCGACCGCCTCCCCAGATATTGAGTTTGAGCGCCGCTGTGCTGCGTGGTGGGGGCGGGGGAGCGCCGCATTCCCCTGCTGCAGTGAAAGAGACTAAAGTCAACACCGACGACTATAATACTGCAAACATCTCGAGAGAAGCGCGCCTCCTTGGATCGCGTGGCTGTCCCGCACGCGGGCATAATGGGCCGCGGCGACATGCGGATAAGGAGATTTAATTAAGTCGAGTGGGTACACATCCTATCTTACGTGCATTACATTGTATGTAAGACTACATGCAGGCGATGATCGCCGCGAGGTACACATGCGTGTGACGACAGGAGACCTTGGGGTGAAGGGGGCGATGTCAATGAATTATTCTTGAGTAAGCGTTAGGGGTCATTGCATAACTACGTCACGCCGAAAATGGCCGTTTTTGCCCCACGCACCCACCTTGTCATGCTTTGTCACGTTTCCCCCACCAACCCACCCAGCGTGACGTCATTAATTTTATGGCGATGGGTGACTCTAGGAAAACCTCCAAAAACGTTTATTTTCAGTCGTATGTCTACATAATATTTAGCAAATTTAATTGATTTATTAATCAACGCAACTCATTTTTAAAATGCTACTATATAAATTGTTTTTTCTTTTAGAAAGAGTCGATGTCCGATAAACTTTCAGTTTTTGTGTTACATTAATCCACTAGCAAATTATTAGTTTTTAATTACAATGTTAAAACATTAATACTAAATTCTTTTTTGGTATTTTTATACACCGTGTCCGTATGAAAACGA
>JAQIWG010010159.1:0-10170 GCA_034695025.1 Chamaedrilus cognettii
CAACTGTAGGTCTAAACACAACTGTAGGTCTAAACACAACTGTAGGTCTAAACACAACTGTAGGTCTAAACACAACTGTAGGTCTAAACACAACTGTAGGTCTAAATACAACTGTAGGTCTAAACACAACTGTAGGTCTAAACACAACTGTAGGTCTAAACACAACTGTAGGTCTAAACACAACTGTAGGTCTAAATACAACTGTAGGTCTAAACACAACTGTAGGTCTAAACACAACTGTAGGTCTAAATACAACTGTAGGTCTAAATACAACTGTGCGTCTAAACACAACTTTTATTTCAAGCACTACCGTGAGTTTTTAGCACACCATATAAAGTTGTTACCTGAATGGCTTCCTTGCGGACCCCTGAACAGTGCTGTATCATGCTTTCACTTTTTGTGTTATGTGTATACAGGACCCCCTGTGGCAGTGCTTCCTGCGCAACTCTGTCAAGTCGGCTCGCGAGGGGGCGCAAGGCGCGCCGAGCATCGAGGTGACGGGCATAGACGGCGCCAAGCTGCAGTGCTGCAGCAAGGCCGTGTCCAGCAAGTGTACCGAGCTGTGCACGCGGGTAGGACTCATCTTCTTCTTCACTTGAACTTCAATTTCTCTACTGCACTCCACCGTAATGAATGATTATTTACAGAGCTCACGAACTTAGACCACCTTTGCCACTGCTGCACGAAGTGACTCTAAATCTTTGCCGTGGCCGGGATTCGAACCGACGCATGTCGAACCTGTAATCCGAGCTCTGTGACTTAGACCACTCGGCCACAACGCTTCTCTTACTTATATATTATTATTGCTCTATAGCACAACGGACACAGGGTATGCACTAAATAAATGCTAATCCAACGCGCAAAGCTCTCGTCACTCCTTACGCCGCCGCCTAGCTCTTAGATTGAATAATTAATTTAGTACTAAGGCTGCAAATGTCAAAAATTTAAGCAACGTCAGTCGCAGCACTGTTCCCATTGCGATAAATTTCAAACAAACATTTCAATACAGCGGCGATAATAAAATGTTTAACAAAAAAATTAGCCCCCCTTGCCCCTTGCAACGGCAGCAGTGAGGGTCAGACTAGGTGCATGTCTTTTGGAGATAGCGTTTCTTACGTCAGCTTAGCCGTTTACTTTGTATTTCGAAAAAGGCTCCTTTATTGACATTCGCGATCTGGAGTGCTAAAGGTGGAAACAGCATGCTATCAGCCTAATCTTATTACTTAGCGTTTTGAAAAATAGTTTTTTAATGACGTTTGTTGGAAGTGATAAGCCTGGTATCTACAGTGGTATGATGGCTATCTCGTTGTTTCTTATTTTTGTTGTTTCTGTACCGTGTCTCTTTGCTGCCTTGATGGTGAATGAAGATTCATATATGTTTCTCTATGCGCCGCTCTGCGTGTGTGTGCCGATCAGACGTACAGCAAGAGGTGGACCGAAAACGTCAAAGACTTTCACTCGCAGTGCAGCAGTTACAACAGTCAGGAGCACGCGCTCAACAGGTGTCTCGAGGACGGTACGTCTGCTTGTCGGTCTGTCTGTCTGTTTGTGTATCTGTGAGTTTGTAATATGCATTTGTCCGTTCATCTCCTTGTCGGTCTGTCTGTTTGTTTTTGTATCTGTGTGTCTGTGATATGCGTCTGCCCGTCCATCTGCTTGTTGGTCTGTCTGTCAGTCTGTCTGTCTGTCAGTAGTTTTTGCGTATCTGTCTTGTCTGCCTGCCTGCCTATCTATCTAGTGTCTGTTTCCGTATCAGTCATCATATCAAACAAGCCTGAGGCCGCTATCTTTTGCGAAATTGTCATCATTGAACGATATTGAGAAAGGCACCGAAACACACAGATTTCTTTTGCATCGATCTACCACCGAAAGAAATGATGTCAGTTTGAGACACCGTATTTCTTGGCGGGAACTATTTTCAGCTCTGTCAACCACTTCCATTATCCTATATACTGTTGTAGTTGAGGAGCAGTGCAGGCTGGGATGCAGCGGCCTCTCCTTCTGTACAAACTTCAACCACCGCCCCACGACGCTCTTTCGCGCCTGCAAGCCAGAGGCGGACGAGGGGGCGCGGGGGGCATTAGCCCTCTGGCAGGGGGGCACCATCTCCCTCCCCTCCCTCATAGGATACAACATCCCTGTCAAAAGTACGTTTGGCCCATAGATACTATCATCATCATTATCATCATCATCATCATCATCGATCCATTTTCGGTGCTATCACAGGTTGAATGTATGCAGGCGCGGAGACACGCCCTCATCATGTTTATTGCAAACATGAAATTTTTGCTGTGCACGTTATTTTCGTGAATTTTCATCTTAGAAATTTCGCTACACTTAATTTTCATATTTTTGAGGACTACTTCAAATCGGTAGAACTCGTGAAAGTTACACGCGTGACAATAGCGCTGCAGAAGATATTGTAATGCGCAGTCCTCAAAAACACGAGAAATAAGTGCAGCTAAATATCTGAGAGGCGAAACCGAAAAATTACATTGTTGTTTTGCAGTTCATGTTTTTTTCAAGCATTTGCGTGCACACGTATACTAAATTAATTATTAATCTAATTGTAGATTGAACACAGGACACAGGACTATAGAGGGCTGAGCAGGAATGTGAAAAAGTGGATTGTGAAGGCGGTGGTTTGGTCTGTGGCATTATATACTGCGCTGAAACTTGGACACTCAAGAAGGAGGTCATGAGAAGAATAGAAGCATTTGAATGTGGGGTTGGAGAAGAATGGAGAAGATTAGTTGGACAAAGAAGGTAACAAATGAGGAGATATTGAGGAGAGTGGGGGAAACAAGGACTATGATCGAAATGATAGTTAAAAGAAAGAAAAACTGGATTGGACATGTAATGAGAGGAGAGGGTTTGTTGAGAGAGGTGATGGAGGGACGAATGGAGGGTAAGAGAGGACCGGGAAGGCCACGTATCGGAATGATAGACGACCTGCTTGAGAAGGAATTGTATATGGATACGAAGAGAAGGGCTGAAGATTGGAACAGACACGGCGAACGGTTTGGACACCAAAGACTTCCATTTGGCAGAACACTGAAGAGACAGTTCATGCATTATGAGAATTCATATTTTGTCAACGCCGCCTGTTGCTTACTCCCGCTTTTACTTACTCTTGCTTACACCCCCGGTTTTTTCATCAAGTATTAAAATTTGTATTCGAGATTAAGGCTTCGCAGCCAATCATATGGCGTCAACTAAATCATAGATCACACTTTCTGTGCGCTGGTTGGATGAGACGATGCCGTTACCTCTCATTAAAGTTGAACGCTTTAAGGAATAACCTCAGTTTGGTGAGTAATTAACTCCCGCACCTACGATTCAAGCAAAGGATGTTTTTCCATCTCCTTTTGCATGACATATTTTTGGTGCATTGCAAGTGATAGTTACATACATACATAGTGCGGAGATTACTGCAAGATTATGAAGATGAGTGTGAAAAAAGCCTGATTTGGGTCTCAAGAAAAAAATTCACCAACAATTCGCCAAAATACTTTTTTTTCGCCAGGTCATAATTTGTTTTCGCCAATTTTGTTGCACAATTGTTCCCTTTGGGTGCACTGGAATTTTTCAAATTGATACCTCTGTTCATCACCATACAGTCAGTAATTGAGCCTCTAAGAACGAAAGATGAATAGAAAATTTGCAAAGGGCTTTCGCCAAATTGAAAAAAAAATTGCCAACTGCCCAAAAAATTCTATTTTGGCGACTGGCAGTTCAAGCCCTGAGTGTGAACAATGTGCCGATATGTTTGGTGCAGACATCAGTCGGTGTGCGCCGCACAAGTGGAAGGCGATCGCGTGCACGCTACAGATCAAACCGTGTCACGCGCACGGACACGCCAACTGGATCTGCAAGTGAGTGCGCCTCTTCATCCCATCTTTAATTTCTTCTTTTTCTTTAATAATTTAATACCATCAATGTCCATTTTAGTAGCTTTTACTTCAGCTGTAGTTTAACAAGTTGACAGTGTCGCATAGTGATTTTATTTTTATTTTTTTATGTTGCTAATCAAAATTTGATTTTGACTATCTTTTGGTTTGGTTGGATTTAAGATTGCAATTAGATTTTGTCTACAGTATTGTATATATTCTAGTATTGTATATATTCAGTCGACCTGTATATGCAACCGGTTTGAAGATTATTATTTTGCATAATTTAGTGGCGGTAATTGAGCTTTATTGATGCCATGTTTAATCCAGCCCCATTCCATATCTATTTGACTCATGTCAAACGTTATATTCGTACCCACCATTGCGAGTTAACCTCGAGTTGGTCAATCTGCGAGTAGAAAGTGACCGTTGTCAATCTCCTATGCCTAGCGTGACGTCACTCAATCCGCCGATTGAGTCAACTCGAGGTTAACGTGCAATGGTGAATGCCGATATTAGCGTCGACATATTCAATGCTAAGATGACCTAGATATTTCTGATTGGTCGTCAGGGCGGACTGCCTAGACATTCTGTCCGAGTGCCTTGATACGTCGCGAGCCAATAAGGAGTTCACAGCGGACATGATGTGTAGCCGCCTATCGCCGCCCGACGACGAGACTCCCTGCATTTCATTGGCCGAGTATCTAGGTCAGTGGGTCAGTAATTAGTCTTTTATTCTCTAGACTTATCTGAATGCGACTGTCTACAATTAGTCTATTCTTTTCTCAACTTTCAGCGAACTTTATATAAATTTTTGCTACAGATAAGAAATCAAAGCTACAGATAAGAAATTTGGCAACCATGTAGCCAATATAAATATCTTCAAAATGAAATACATCACATAGTATTTGTTACTAATCTGCAAAAGTTGTAAGCCTTCAAAGTTGGGTCATTTTTTTATAGCTTGCCTTGGTGGTGGGGGGGTTGTAGTTTACACCATGTGTAGTAACGAAAACTATTACAGTCTGGCTCTGTGCGGAGGGCCACGCACAGAACTGCTCCCCCCTCTTTCGAGAGTCACCTTTTACAACTCGTCAGGTAAGCTCTGGGCTGCAAATCTATTCTTTGTTCCCCGACCTGCAAGGGGGTCGTTACTGGCTTGCCTGTAACGCATTAGAATGGACGTCAAATGTGATTATTATCATATTTGATATGACATTTATATGTGCACTGAAGTTGCAATGTGAATAAATAAAGTAAATAAAAATAAGAGTAATTAGATTGATTTTAATACCTCATTGGTTTTGCTAGAAGAAAAATGACGAAAAATACTTCAAAATAGCGCCATCTTGCTAACGTGCCAGACAGACTAGTCGAGGCTCGCTGCGTGTCGAGGAGGAGGCTGGAGTGGATGCTTTGCTAAGCAAAGTCGCTAAGTCACAGTCGCAAAGTGCATTTTAACTAAAATATCCGACTAAGACAAATATTGTTGTGTGTCCAGTCGCGAGCCCCTACAGGGTGGAACACACAGAGCTGACCCACCCCTGCAGTCCAAACCCCTGCGGCCCCACTAAGGTCTGCGAGGTGACGCGGCGGCGCTGTCCCCCCTCCTACCCGCTCCCCCTCACCGCGACCCCTCACTCCCCCAACTCGCAAAGCGCACTGGCGCCATCCGGTGACTGCAAGCAGTACATCTGTCGACCAGGTATTTATTCTTTATTTTGTTTTGTGTTTTCCTTTCAATTCTTTCCTGGCGAGCGAGGTGCTGTGGTGTAGTGGTTAAGGCGTCGGACTTAAGTCCAGAGGACTTAAGGACCAGGGTTCAAGTCTCAGCGCCGGCAACTATAAAACCATGCGTTACAGGCCCTTCAGCAAGGCGCCATGTGTGTGTTCACAGGTGTGTTTAACAAAAGACACATGTGTCGTTAACTGCTAACCCCGTGTCAGATAAAAAAAATTGGTTGGCGTCGGGAAGGGCATCCGGCCGTAAAAACTCAGCGCCAGCAGTCCTGATCAGGGCGGGCAAAAATGTGTAAACCTGTGTGAAAACATGGACATTAACAGATTACAAGATATAAAGGAGGTTAGCTTAGATTGGTTAGTTTTTTCCTTCAATTCTTTCCTGCAGTAGCATTTTCATCAGGTGGCTTGGTCGCTATGTAATCATGGAATATGATTAAGAAATTAATGAATGCTTCAAACTGTCCTATAGCATCCACCAGAATGAAACCATTGACCGATATTTGCTGCAGGCTGTCCAATGGGAGTAGCTATAGCAGAACTAAGTCTTGTTAACCTATATTCACGCAGGCTGTCCAATGGGAGAACTCCACACACAGATCGTGCCTCACGGCTTCTACGTTCGCATCCCGATGGGTGGTGGGGGGGGCGAGGGGGGTGTTGTGCTGGGAGGGGTGGGCGAGGGGGGTGCAGGGGGGGTGAGCGAGTGTTACAGGATGTGTCGGTGTGGGGGGGAGGACCACATGCACCAGTGTGTGTCCAGTCTGGGCTGTGTGAGGGATGATCAGCGGCAGTGTCTGCTGCAGTCGGGCATGATTCACTGTGAGTACGTCTGTTTGTTTGTTTGTCTGTTTGTCTGTATGTAAGGATTATGGTATAAGCGAGGCACTGTGGTGTAGTGGTTAAGGCGTCGAACTAGGAGTCCAGAGGACCAGGGTTTAAGTCCCCGTGCTGACAACAATGAAATCATGCGTTACAGGTCCTTTAGCATGGCTGTTAAATACACAAGTGTCGCTAGCTGCTAACCCCGTGCCAGATAATTATTTATTTGGTTGGCGTCAGGAAGGTACATCCGGCCGTAAAAACTCAGCTTCAACAGCCCAATCAGTGGGCAAACGTCTATATCTGAATACATGGACATTAACAGATCAGACGATAAAAAGATGGTTACTTGGATAGCAAGGATTATAAGAAGAGAATGAGATATGACGCCTGTTTTGCGTATCGGCTAAAAATTAAGCACACTGGTTTACGCAAGAGTGCGAGTTTACTAACGTGGCGATTTTAATGGTTAATTTGAATTCTAAACATTGCTGTTGCCAGCGAAAGATCGCGAGCCTGAGCTTAGTTTTCATGGGTACAGTGAAGGTATACGTCATTCATTTCGAAATGAGGCTTTGTATTGTAATCTTGTGTTTATATTTTGAAATTTAGGACCAACTGCATGACAACAGCCGATTAATTGTTTGCCTTCAACCGCCAGCGTGATCAATGAAAATTCTTGTCTTCACCCAGTTGCTTGTCAATCAAGGTTTTGACAGCTAGAAATATAATTTTGTTAATTTTTATCATTTAATTTCAAAGATCTTTGGTTGAGCGGAGCTGGTCCCGCGGGACAAGCCATTGACTTAAGAATACATTGATAGCTCATGTAAAATTTCGCTGAGATCAGACCAATGAAGGCGATGTTACAAATGTAAACAAATATTGTGATTGGATGATGAAGATCGTGACTCTGTCAACATCCCAGCATGCACAACGTGAGCAGCTCATCCCGTAATGCAATACGACGGAACAACCCACAATGCAAAGCGAACTTTTCAAATCAAATTCAAAACTAACGAATTCTTATTTTAAACCAGTCAATTATGATCTGTATCTGTTGCGTGATTTTGTTGCGTCATATTTCAATAATGTCTAATGCTTCAAAAAAGTATACTTCACGACTTTGATGACATTTCCTGGAAGTTAATTATAGGCCTAATTATTCAGCACCACATATCTTTGATTGTTAACTTATCTTTGGTGAACTTGTGCCCGCTGGCATAGCCTTGGCCTAGATAGATTCATGGCCTTGAAAAGTCAGCTAATTCGATTTATATATTGCAGCGACGGGCCTTAGGACAAGCTCTTCTACCCTTGTCTCCACACGTGCCTCATATATACAGCTTGTAGTGACGCCCCTTGGACATCATCAATTTGGCAGTTTAAATCGCAAACTGTAAATTTTGAGGGTCATTATACTGCACTTTTGTTGCCAAAAATATGTCGTGGAAGCGGAGATGGAAGAAACTTTATTTGTTTGAATCATAGGTGCGATCGTTGCGGTTGGTAACGTTCAATAATAATGATAGCAAACCAAAGAATTTAAAGAAGCCCATGGCCACGTGTTTCAAGCCTCATATTTTATTTGAATGAAGGGACTTAACACTGATGAAGACCCTAGGATGTTCGACCATTGGCTTACACTTTGGTTATGATGCTGCGCGGTTACAAGAAGTTATGGTTTTATAGAAAGCATGGCCATGTGGTGCGTTTGATCCCGCTGATTTTGTTGCTGTTGTTGTTCATACTTGTTGTTGTTGTGCAGCGCACGGCGCCAGGTTTCAGATCGCATGCAACCGGTGCGTGTGTCGCGCGCGTGAGATCTCCTGCACCGTGCGCTTCTGCGCGACACAGCGCACGCGCAGCGACATGGGCAGATACACCGGTCAGCCGTCTTTCTTTCTTTCTTTCTTTCTTTCTTTCTTTCTTTCTTTCCTTCTTTCTTTCTTTCTTTCAGTCTTTGTAGTCTGTGACGTAATGACGTGTGTCAGAGATGCAGCTGCGAAGTCTAACCTGTTGAAGTAGAATGCATTGACACTACTAAGGCGCAGCTGTCAGCTACCGCAACTCTATTATAGCAGTTACATGCGGGCACAGCTGCTGTCATGTATTGTAACTCGTAGTTACGTGTCGTAGTGACTGGACCACAATATCCTATACACTAGCTGAGTTCATATCTGCTTTACTTACGTAGTATTGCTGTATTGTAGGCTCGTCTAATGGTGATAAAACATGCTTCTTAGTATAGCTATAAGAGCCATTAGGCAGCATAGAAGAACGTTGTTGTCTTGAAGACTGACTACCCGGTCATCACAAGACTAACAATAGCACAACGTAATATAGTCGATCATCGCTGGGTTTCAATGCCATCTGCAGGCATCATGCGGTGAATTGCTTATTCAAGATCGGGGGCCTGTTTCTCAAAGTTTCACAAACTTGAAGCCTGAACTTAGTCCCAAATCAGATTTGAAACAATTCAAATCCATGCGCGGACCGCCATGCCGTCATCTGCGCGGGCTTCCTTGTGCAGAACCGGACTATATAGTCTTTGTGGGCTACAAACGGTCCCTGAAATATAAAAAGCAAATAACAAAAGCCTTGGCCACTGCACCACAGCGCCTGGATAATATGTGAAAAATGAAAATAAAGTAGACGCAGATGGTAGCGCTGTATGTTGCAGGTCTGCCGTGCAACTGTTCCGTGCAATACGCGCCCGTGTGCGCGAGTAATGGACAAACCTTTCCCAGCCTCTGCATAGCCGAGTGAGTGCTCCTTCATCTTATTATTATTGTTGTTGTTCTTCTTCTTTGACTTCTTTTCTGTTAGGTGTTTTATTAACTTAGCGCTCACGGAACGTAACTTGTGCAAATTTTAGAGCATCTCTCCGCATCCGCAGGCTCATTTGAATGTTAATTGAAATACTTTATCAATCATAAATAGCCAAGACTTTGCCACACTCACCATAAATCTAAACCGAACCTGTACCTTACCTAATCCTAACCCAGGTAAAACTGAACCTAACATCAAGAATTGTATTCAAATCAGGAGCATCCAATAAACTATCATAGGTTACGATCTTTGAGCCGCTTCTCTTATATTAGGCATTTAGGTGTTTTGTGGATCCTTGGCGACAAAGGATACAATTAACAATTGCCATTAGGCCAAACGTTGCGGTTCTATTTTCGGAACACTTTAAGAGTTCTTGTTTTAGTGTTAGATTAGAATTTGAGATGCATGTGCTATGTAGGTTAGATCTGCGATGGATCTCTATGAATGGCACTGCTTGCAATGGCCAGAGTGCGGCTGTAAAGCGTATTGGTCGCTTGCAACCTGAGCGCTACCCCTGAAAGCTGGGGAACAAAGAATTAGCTTGTAGCCCAGTGCTCCCTGGGCGAGGCCTAAAAGGCGACTAAAGATGGAGAAGCGGTTCTGTGACAGCTCTCTAGCGCAGAACCGGACTGTGTATAGTCTTGGTAACTACACACCGTCCTTGAACTGTCAAAACCACCACCAAAACAAATCTGGACACACTTCACTATTTTCGCCTGATCGGCAGAGCTGCCTCTCAAACAAGGTTCGCCCAAAAATCCAGAGATGGTCTTTTAAAAGCAATTCCACGCAACACAGTGGATGATACCCAGCTATTCCTTGCTGCACAGTGGATGATACCCAGCTATTCCTTGCTGCACAGTGGATGATACCCAGCTATTCCTTG
>JAQIWG010010160.1:0-10169 GCA_034695025.1 Chamaedrilus cognettii
TGGGGTATGGTGAATGTGGGGGCAGAGGTGGGGGCCCAGCGGGCATGGGAGGACTCAACTTGCCGTACAGTGACGATGGATTTATGGACTGGAGCCGAAGAGAGCACATCAGACGTCTGCTTGCGTCACGTGCTCCTGTGTCGGGCGAGTGGCTCAGCGCTCCGCCATGCGCTTCGCTGGGCCTGCAGCCCCTGCAAGCCGGGGAGCAAGTAATTGTCTTGCATCCCAGAGCTCCCTGGACGAGTGGTTCAGCGCTCTGCTATGCGCTTCGCTGGGCCAAGCGCTTCGCTGGCGGGTACTTGAGGAGAGACAGGCCTCGCGTTTATGAGCGAGGTTGGTCGAAGAATAGCAGCATATATTGATGAAAGGCGTACCACCGCCTTCCTGAAGCAGCGCTAGCTCCCCCTGGTGGTGCAGCGAGGAAACGCCTTTCTGATGCAGCGCTTGCTCCCCCTGGCGGCGCAGCGAGGGGGAGCAGTGCTGGCAACTCTCGCTCCCAGCTCCAGTGACGCAGACTGTTGATTGCTGTAAAACATGAAATTTTTTGCTGCATGTTATTTTGGCGGTTTTGCCTCTCAGAAATTTAGCAGCACGTAATTTTCATGCTTTTGAGGACTGCCTAATATATAAAATTTTCTGCAGCGTTAATTTTGCTGCATGTAATTTTCGCGAGTTTGACCGATCCGCGAAATTCGCCAAGATATCATGCACGCAAAAATTTCATGTTTTACAGTGATGTATGCTGGTCTAGAGTGGATTTTAAAATGTATTTCTTTTTTAATGGCGCTGTATTTTGTTCATGTATCAGAAATTTCTTTTAAAATGTACCCCTATTTTTTAGGCGTACGTCTATCTATAATAGATCTAAGTTAAGCCTATCCTCTGAATATAAAAGTCCAGCTTGACCGCGAATGACCGCAAAGCCTGCTAGTTCAGGAGCTCAATGTAAAGAAAGCTCGCTATTATACTAAGTTTCACACTTGTTATCTGCAGTGCAGAACTTGCTAGAGGCAGGGGAGGTGGAGGGGGCAGGGGCGTAGCCACGGATTTGGTGGTGGGGAGACCAAATTCTTCAATATAAGTTTTGTTTCTTTGAAAAACCTTTGACCTTTATCTCGGTGCATAACTGATGAGCGGTGAGGGGGGGGGGGGCCTGACGGATAAGGCCATTCCTAGAACTGCTTGTACTTTGAACATATCAAACTGAACGTGTTTTCCATTGTCATCCACTTATGATTGATGAATTTTTTTGGGGGAGGACCACAAAAATTCATGGGGGGGACACACATAATTTGTAGGGGTCGACGCCCCAGTCCTTGAGGGTGACGCGTCCCCCCCCGTTCCTTAAGCGGCTACGCCCCTGGGGGGGGGGCAGTTGGTAAAAGAACGTTTGTCTTCAAACAACCACTTACTTCACATTTTCAGTATAAAATTTCAGTAGACCCCTATATCAATGTTGTGGTTATAGTTGGCAAAATTTTACAACAGATGTCTTTTTATGGTTGCCATTTGGCTTTATGGTGGATATTGACCCTCCAATATGACACTTTGGAGACACTGCCGCTTTGTTGCTCCGCCCAAGTCCTCCTTGGCCGACCCCAAGGCAAGTTTTTCGCAGGATTTTCTTCCAGGGAGGGGGGGATACAAATTTGTCAGGGGGGTTGTTGTCACATTTGGCTTGCTAACTCCCGACGGGAAGGGGGGGGGAGGAATTCTGAGTTCTGACAGAAAAAAATGTTAGCGTAGAGGACAATCGGAGAAAAAGCGTAATGGAAAATATAATAGAAATTTAAATGAGGAATAATGGAAAATATTTGGCAAAGTTTGTCTTTTTTCTCAGAGGCATTTCTACAAAGTCCGTCGCATGCCCGCAATCGATTCATGGACGTTAGATTTTATTATGATTTTCCAGCTACTTCATAATTTCATTGTTAATAAGAGTTATTTTGTTATATAAGTAGGAATTAGGGGGATATTCACCTGAAGTTTGAGGTTTAGCTGTTGTTGTCCTTATTAGGATGATATTTTTCAATTATTAAATTACGCTTAATTCGGCAGATGAGCTAATTTCATAGCGCATCCATAACTTACGATAAAAATATATATTGTGCCTCAATGAAATCATAATAGCCTACTTGAGATAGTCATTGACATAATGGTAGTAGGCCTAGTATGTAGATTGTAGAGTCTGCAAAATATCGCAAAGGCCAATATTAAGCCAATAATTATTAGAGCGCATTAGTAGGCCTATAGGCTACCAATTGGACCATCGAGTCATCAACTCGCCATTGTCACTATAAACAAGTCACCGAGCTGTAAATCAAACACGAGGTAGCACCGTAAATCTTAAAACATGACGAGGTCGAAAGGATTGTAGATTGGCTAAAAGTGTCGACTTGATGGACAGCGGTGGCTAAATAGTTCAATCAAAATCACGACCACAATCAAATTTATAGACTCTCCTGTCTTGCAACTAGGTACATATAGCTTAGTTTTGAATCATGGAAAAACAGTTATTACATACTAATGAATGGCCTTACAGATTTTTGGCAGTAGCGCGCTATTTCTTACGTAGTGAGGACCCTTTCTAAAATTCTCACATTCTCACATTCAAAACCCGACACCAGGCGCTCTCAGTTTTTGACAAGAAATGAGTGCTCTTTTTGAGAGTTTTTTATTGAGAAGTTATAAAAAGGGAGTTTCAGGACCGTGTCTCGTAACAAACTTACTGTTGCCTAATGCTGTTTAATTTCGAACGCCAGCGGAATTTTCTATAGCTAGCTACATGTGCGAGACGGGCTAAAATGTAACATGTTTGAAATATTGACGCACAGGCTCGGATCCTAGTGAGTCAATCCGTTCTATTCTGTATCTGGGTTTCCGCCATTCGTCAAAAATTGTCGATAATAAGTGTTAATTATGCAGTTATCAATCTTAAAATGTTGAGTTATTAACGTGAGGTCAGAGATGAAGAAGCACTGTTAAGAATTGTCTTTAAAAGTCATCAACACCACGCCCCTCCCCCGCCGCGATTGCGAGTTTGCACCGAAACTAGAAAAGGAGGCTTCCACTACTGCGCTGCACAGGGCCTCCATGTAGGTAAATCAGCAATCTGGGCCAAACTAAACTCTACCTGTTAGACTTGGCTATGTCAATTAAGTTCTAAGATGCGCTCTTCACAAATATCACACAATGAACTTCACTAATCGTATTTCAATTATATTACTGATTAATTGACCGGCATGTACGCAAAATGGTGATCAACCATAATTTATTTCAATTATCGCTGATAAGTTTTACCGCCAGGTAATGCTGATAAGTTAAAAAATGACTAATTTGCGACCGCACAGAGGCGGATTTTTGAAATTTAGGGGAGGGTGTATCGGGTGCACGGGTGCATGGGCATATGTAGGGTAGCCATACTACATCCTATACACAGAGTGCAAAAAAATAACCCCCTAGCGAATTCGCGATAACTCAGCTAAAAGTAAATATATTTCCTTGAAAGTTTCCGAGATTGTAGCTGAGATAATTTGACACAAGGTCCCCAAATTTCAAACAAAAACATTTATGCGTTCCATAGTTATGAAAGTTCTTGTAAAAAAATCGACAAATGAAATCAACCACGCGTTAAAGCGGCTTGAGTTTTTGACGTTATAAAATAGAGTCTCAGTAACGAAGCGCTTTGATTCCCTTTAAATAATTTGGTGGCCCTGAAAAGGGTCGATTTTCGCTGGCTAACTAAAACTAATGTTCAAAGTGACCATCGTCTTTGCTGATGCAGGCCTTGAGCCTTTTCCTGAAGGCAAGGACAGCTTTGTCGATTGGTGCCTGCGGCAGGTCAGTGCAGATCGCCTCCAGTATCGTCTTGAGTTCTGCCTTGTCCTTTGGCTTTGGCCTGTGAGTCCGGCACCTTTCAAGCATCGCTTCCCAGACATGATAGTCAAGCGGATTTAGATCTGGAGAGTTCGGATGCCATTCATCTTTGTTGCAGAAGTCTGGGCAGAAACACTGAAGCTATTCCTGCGACTGGCGTGCAGCATGAGCTGGTGCGCCGTCTTGCTGAAAGATGAACGCTGGCGGCGCAAAGTTCTGGCAATCCTCAATTAATTTTACATGAATCACCCCACCTCCTTCCCCCCCAATGTATGGTAGTCTGGCAAAATAGTTCCTGCCAGTTTAGCGACGAATTTCGGAGATCGGCAGGCATCAAAATGCTATTTGCAGGCATCGCTGTGTCAGTTAAAACGATTTTAAGACGTTTTTGGGTAAGAGTTTCATTACTTTTGAATACCAGCAGATTTTAAAGTGAAATTTTCAGAACTTGTGTCAAATTATCTTAGCTACAATCCCTGAAAAGATGAAGCAAAAATATCAGTTTTTGGCTGAGTTATGGCGAATTCACTTGGGGTTTTTTTTTGTGCCGCACACTGCATATATGTCTATGCACTCGATACACCCTCCTCTAAACGTCAAAGATTCGCCACTGCGCGGTCGCAAATCAGTTATTTTTAACTTATCAGCATTAGAAGGCGCTGGCGGTAAGTAAATCAGTTGCAATTGAAATATGGTTCATGGACGATTTGGCGTGCATGACGGGTTCATGATATGTAGGCTAGCTTTGGAATTCAAGGACCTTTAAAAGGCCATTTCACCGTACGGAAAGAGAGATCGAAAACGCCCAGTGTATTTTATAGTTAGCTTGACGTGCGTTGGGGGGCGCCTGCACTGGAGGGCGCACTGGGGGCGCAGCCTGCACTGGGTCTCCTCGAGCTTCATACAAGTTGACAAGTCCCGCTCAATCTAGCGGACTCAGTCGCGAACCGTTCTGATTTAAATTAGGGTTAGTCTAGTTTTGGAGTTTGGGTTAGAGTTAGGCTAGGGTTATAAGCTTATGCCATATTGGATTAGGATTAGACTGTCAGATCAGACTTGACTTTTAACTTGACTTAGCGTGACTTTTCACTTGTTCTCTTATATTTTCATTTAGGGATAGAAGGGTTAATCATTTTGGGTCCCTGAAGCTCAACTGTACTGATTGAATTTCGGAGCGCCGTCTTCTCTTCTACAATTATTCTAGGCCTACAAATTGACGTATGGTGTTTCTTATACAAATAATTACGGGACACGCCTCACCCCTCATATCTGTCACGATACCATCGATTGGTTGTACTTAGCATTATCATTATCAGATTAATGAAGTGGCGAAAAGATCATCGTCACTTAACTTGTTGTTTGAACCCATCATATTCAACGAGCTCAGAAAAATCCTATAAAACGCCCGGTGTAGTGATCGTGATTAGGACATATAATAATTCAGGTCCGTCCGTTAACTAGGACGCCTGTAGATTTAAGAAAGTCGAAGAAAAAGGGAAAATGCCGTCACACAAGAAGGTCATCTCTTGCGTGGCATGGATGGCTGCGATCATCGCGCTGTCAGGATACCGGTAGGCTGCGACGAAAAGGCCAACACACAGGCTTGCAAATGCCTAATATAAGGACAATAACTCGAAATAAATTTCGAAACTGGTTATAGTCACAGAACAAAAACAATTATTTTTAGAATGCGTGTAATATTAGGCTATATTGTTAAATACTCCTTAAAGTTGGAATTCGTCTGTTCATAATTAAGCCAATGCCTAAAAAGGTAGCTGGGTGGTCGGGGGAGGGGGGGGGGGGTGGGGGTGAGGGGGGATGCACATAAGATATGCACGTAAGAATGCTATTAGTGCATTTACTGATTTTCAAAATAGAATATCTTGCAAGTTCTTTCATTATAGATTTTATTGTGCGTAGAAGCGTATTCTATAATCGAAATTATTTTAGCATTTCTTATGTATTGCTTAAATTTATTTAGGCCTGCAATGCCATGTAGAATGCAAGCTGTGCAGTATTATTGTCCTAGTGTTCGCGGTGTTTCTGGTGTTATTGTCATAGTGTTTTTTTTATGTCGCAGTGTTTCTGGTTTTTTTGTTGCAGTGTTTCTGGTGCTATTGTCGCAGTGTTTCTGACGTTATTATCGCAGTGTTTCTTTGTTATGTCGCAGTGTTTCTGGTGTTATTCTGGCAGTGTCTCTGGTGCTAATATCGCAATGTTTCTGGTGTTATTATTGCGGTGTTTCTGGTGTTTCTGTCGCAGTGTTTCTGATGTTTTGTCGCAGTATTTTGGTGCTATTGTCGCAGTGTTTCTGGGGCCGCTGCTCCGGGTATTCCACCAAAGATTGAGCTGAGCGACGAGCACATACAACTCAATATTGGATCCAAAGATGACACTCCACTGGTTCCAGGTAGGATACGTGGTTTTTTTAGCATGCTGTAATACAACATAACAATTTACAAGGGAGGACCTGCGACAAGGATTAGTTTAAAAAGGAGACCGACACTAGATACAAATATATACATTGCGATAGAACTCAAATTAGTTTAGCATATTTTTTCTAGAAGGTGTTGTAATATGTACAATCAAAGAAAAAACAGCACACACAAATTAGAGTGACTGCAATGGCTTCAGGATTGCCATGAGCCAAGAGTTTCTTTTATATAAAGCTTTATATAGGCCAAGTGTTGTATTTGTGCGACTGCGTTCTCCGCGTGATATTTTGTTGAATCATTTAACGTTAGACAAGCTGAGTATAACTGTCTTGACTCTGCATACAGTGCTGCCTTTGCTAAAATATTTGCGTCATATGATAAGAAAATGATTTGCAGTTGTCAATTCTACTGCGGATTACTGCCATTTTCTTCAAAAATTAATAGTAAAAGGTCAAAGTTTATGTCAAATTATCTTCAATTCAAAACGACTCTGTTCGCTGACTTTATGTTGTGTGGAATGCAAGAATTCGATTGTGTACTAAAAAAACATGTTATTTCGGCTGAAACGTCAGATATACGGTCTCTTGGTCAATTTATATTATAAATTCTTTTTCAACAATATGGATAACTCGTAGATTGATAACATTATTTATGCAATGCTTTGTGGCATCATTGATGGTTGTGTAAATGGTTGTATATGCCGCAACTGTTTATTTAATTTATTTTTTGTGGCTGTGTATTATTATGTTACTTCTGCCCTGAGGTGAATAAAGTTCTATATATTTTTTCCGCAAAACGGTATGTCTTTACCAATGTAGGCTTACGACATTAACCTGTGGCGTTGCTCAAACTGGTATTGCATTTCCTGTTGATTTCGTTTTCAAAATTTTAAGGCTCAACAGTTTGTTCTCGTGGTAGGTACTCACATTCCGACAGCGGACGGAATGCTCCACTTCTACATGCTTCCGGTCGGTCAAGGGGACGCTCACGTGATCCAGTGTCCTAACGGAGACTTGTCCATCATGGACCTGGCTACTAGCGATGCTCCTGCAGCAGGGTTCTGGACCGCCAGTCAGATTAGTTTCTTCCTAGAGGGGCAGTTTCACTTGATCAAGAACGTCATTCTCTCGCACAACCACTACGACCATTATAGGTAACATGCATGCATCTCGCTCAGAGTGATATGAATTCGGCTACATGTATCCGCATAATTATTTGCAATATTTGCGTCAACCAAATTGACACTTACTAATAATTAGGCCTATGATGAAGAGTTCATACCAGGCGTGTATTTAGGCCCATTATTTGCCAAATCTTTCCCTTTTATATCAATGATTATAATTTGTTATTTATTTCCATTAGTTTTTTGCTTAAGCTAATTTTCGAATTAGCCTACGTTAGAAGCTATCAGCCTATTACTATGGAGGGTCCATCAGAAACGCGTAGTATCACATTGTGCCAACGACATCAGTCGTTTTCATCAGTAGTAATTGACCTGTAGTAGTCTATTTAGCCTATGCATTAGTGTCTCGCCTCATAGCAAAAAGATCATGTCAACGTCAACTTGTGCTGCAGTGCTCGCTGGCATTGCAGATATGCCTCATACAGTTTATTGTCAGGATTCCGTCAACAAATTTCTCAAAAGTAACTATTGAAGCTTGGCGAAAACTTGTACGTGTATGTCCAGTATGCATGCTAAGTTTGCTGCTGGAGCCGTGATCGGGATTTCGCTTAATTGGCACCGATATGGTAATTTCCGATTTTGTTTAGCGCGCACCTTCAAATTTTTATAATGGCCACGCTTCCCCCCACTCAGTATTTGTTGCAAAGACGATATTGCGTGTAATTTAACTATCGGTCTTTTTTTTTAGATTCTTTCCCGACGTGCTTACAGCATCACGAATGACGGGACTGGAGAACATCTACATATCCTGTACGCCAGATCACATGGCGACCGCGACCAAGAACTGGGTGACAAATATCAGGGTGAATATACTACTTCTTGAAGTTCACGAAGGTGTTAGTTTCACTCTAAATGCATCTGCGATTCCATACGTTACATGAGAATATAGCAACATTTTTATATACTTTAAAAACACCAATTACTTAATTTCATGATTATATTAATTGTTTACATTACATCCACTTGTTTTTCAGGCCGAGAATAAGCTGAGAATGTTCAACAATGGGCGAGCCTGCGGTCCCAACGGCGTGCCATGTGGACTACTCAATCTCTGTCCTGGCGATCCAAACATCAGTGTGAGGGTCTTGGGTGTCAATCTGGACCACTGCAACGGAACAAACATCAACATCGAGTCGATAGTCTTCAAGATCACGCATAACAGCGTGTCGGTCATGTTCAACGGAGACTTTGAGGATCGCACCAGCAGCGCATCAGAGGTTCAATCTCGTAACTTAACGATAATAATAATAATGTTGAGTTTAACGTCCGTTTCGGAGTCCTAATTAAGTATCATCCTGGCAAACGAATTAAACTACCCTGCGTAAGAATGATAATTAATAATAAATATATGTATAATAAAAACTTTTTTAATTTCCTTCGATTTAATGCACGAAGTGACTGTCGTACTTTGCCACAAAGCTTCATCTTCTTTGCATGTGAATCTTGTTATCGTGTGAGCTCGTTCCTAATGATCCGGAAAATCAATGATTAACATATTTATTATGCATATTCATGATGTTGAAACAGAGGTCGATTGCGACGTTAAAAGCAAATGAAAAAACTTTTTAGCAAGTTCATCTTGTATGCTTTCGAATGAAACATTTGTGTACAAGATGTTCACAAATTTACGATAAACTGTTTTGAATAAAACTTTTGCAAAATATGAATTTTTTGCTATGCAGGTTATTTTCACTGGTTTTTAGCCTCTCTGAAATTTCTAAACAAAATATTTTTTCGCGTTTTTCAGGACTGCCCATTATACATAGCTTCAGTGACTTTATTTTCGCGCATAAAATTTAGGTGAATGTTACCGCACCTATGATTCAAGCAAATGATGTTTTTCCATCTCCGTTTGCATGACATATTTTTGGTGCGTTAAAAGTGCAATATACATACATACATACATACCGATTCGCAAATTTCACTAACATTGCATGCACTCGCAAACTTTACGCTTTACAGTATCGGTTCTTAATCTGTCCCATAGAACGGTGCACAGAAGTCGCTGGTCGACTACTACGGTGCTGAGATGAGAGTCACAGCCCACAAGATCTCTCACCACGGCGCGCAAAACCTGGCAAACAAACCCATCTCTAACAGGGCTCATTTTCCCAAAGCAATCTTCGTGAGCGCCAACATAGAATACAGCAACTACCGCCATCCTCGCTGTGACGTCATCGATGACTTCATTGGACTCGGCTCGCTGTGCAAGCCTACAGAGACAAATCCAAATAGCCAGTACTTCTGTAGCGTGCATCCTAGAGCGGGAGTCGTGCCTGGAGACAGACTGCAAACGGTAAACGTGCAATGCTTACGTAAAATGCTTGGGTATAAAGTTAAGGGTCATTGTTTTGTTGAAGATCTTGAATGTTATAGATATCTTTATTTCATCACAAGTGATTATTTGTAGACGATAAATAAACTATGTTTGAATTTTTGAATTATCTCAGTTTCTAATCTAAGACATTCTCCAGCAGCTCAAGCTCCAGTACATATGTTCCACAGTGCATTAAACAATTGATCTTAAAGTGCGGAAATAATGTTATGATGTTGAATGACTGCAGTGAGCTAAGAGAGCTGTTATACATGGATTATATTTGGCTTTGAGAGGAGAAGGATTGTTGAGAGATATGATGGTGGCTTTGAGAGGAGAAGGATTGTTGAGAGATATGATG
>JAQIWG010010161.1:0-10168 GCA_034695025.1 Chamaedrilus cognettii
GCCCCTCCCCCGCCTAGGTTCCCACTTCCGTCGTTGGTGGGCGAACTCTGCAGGCCAGGCTAAGGTCCGGGGCCGAATGTGCATCGGGGGCAGAGCCCCGCGTGTAACAGTACCATGTCGTATTAAATCATTTTCAATTTTCGCATGTAAACTTTGTGATTTTTATGGTTGTAAAAATTGACAATAGATGACTTCCATGGTTGCCATTTAAGCTTGGCAGTGGCCACTGGCGCCCCAAGGTGACACATTTGAAGACAGTGGCCGAACACCAATACTCTAGTCATACAGATGATGCTCAGGAGTGTAGAACATCAGCTCTGCCGATGATGGACGTATGTTGTAGGAAACAGGAAGTACAAGACACCGGAGGGCGTTTCCGCCATCACTTCGTGTCCAGAAATAGCGATGACTTGACCGCGGCATGTTTTAATGCCGAAACTGTCTCCAGAATGTAAACTTATGGCGTCGGTGTTTCCTATTATCCTATGTGTAACAAAATTAAAAACTCACGAACGGAAGATGGGGAAGATGATAGGCTCAAAACTTGTTTCAACCGATACTCTATACAAATGTTTCAATTTTTCGCAGAAATTTATTCTGCGAAAAATTGAAACATTTGTATAGAGTATCGGTATGTTAACGCACAGCAGGCACAACGAGATCACACAAACACGATGGAGCATTATTTCGAAGTGATTTGTAGACCAGAACGCGCGGTTGTCACGAGCTGCTGTGTGCATCTCAGCCAATGTTACTTGTCGTAGATCAACGGGATTTTGAGATCTGAACGTAAACAAATCAGGTGCTAAGATTTTGAAACCCTTACTTGCATGTATACATAGATCTACAAACACCTTTTCAAGACCATGGACTTCACATAACATATTCTATATACCCGTAATCAGGGAACTTCACAGACTCCCTAAGTGGAGTTTAATCCCCCAAGTTTTTTCTTGAGGGCCCCCAGCGGCTGACCCCCCAGGGGGGTGTAATGCACTCCCCTAGGGGGGTGCTAGGATTTTTTTTAATGCCCGGTGAGGATAAAAAAATGTAGGTTATAGATTTTGTGAATGGTAAAAATTGACATGACTTTTTTAGAATCGTGCAAAAATAAAGAAGTGGTGTTGTGAGAAACATGTCAAAGATAGACAAGAAAGGGACAAGTACCAAGTACTGTACCATTATAATGGGGCTTGCAAAATATTTCTGTCAGCGTGAATTCTGTACGGAGAAGAAAGAGTGAAACTGGAATTACACCCCCCCTGAACAGTTTTACACCCCTCCCTGCAAAAAAAAATCCTGCGAAAAGCACTGCCAATGTCAATTTTGAACGGTTAGAACTCCGTATTGCAATTATGATCGCCACAAAATGGTCTTCCCATATACTGTAAAATGATCCCTAGTAGAGGTTTCCATCACAAATAAGAATAAAAAATTCTAGCCGTGCTCCCCAGTGGAGGCTCTATAGCTTTGTGATCCACTAGACCAGTGCTTCTCAAAGTGGTGATCCGGCGCTGGTTCGAGGACCATCTGTTGCGCTACGCGGCTAGCTGAGAAAAAAGTTGGTCCAATTTTAACTTTTTAATAAACGTGCCTAACGACCAGCATGAGAAGGAATCGCATGCGAAGATGAAGAAAAGGGTCGAAGATCGGCTAGTTTTGGACACCAAAGACCTGCCATGTGGCAGAACACTGAAGAAGAATTAACTTGCCTAATGTTATATTCAGTGCATTATAATTATTAATGATGCTAGACTATAAACTTCTACACCATGAAAAAAAGAAACGAAGCTCTACAATACAGCCTCTACAACTCCTTCAGAAATAGGCCTGCATGTATATACCAATTATTAAAATGTTATTTAGACTAAAGCGACCTTACTCCGAAATATAACGCTAACCACTTTTATATCTATGAGCTGAACCAGTTAAAAATCGACGTCACAGTGACGTCATTCGTCTACAATAGAGCGTTCAGTGAGGAGGACAGAATAATGACACAATGTTGACGCCAAAATGTGAATTAATTTGCAAAACGATTTCTTGGGGCATTTCCTGATTAAGAATGGAAACTTGATGCATGAAACGTTCTTCTGCGTAAGATTTATACAACTGGTTCATGCATGCCGTCAAGCGGGCATGCAGCTGTAGACCGTGTGCTGCAAGAAATAACGCGTCAGTGGCGAGTGCGTTTTGGTGCGCGTGTTGAGGCCGAAGGAGGACATTTTAAACACACTTCTACACCGGTAATAACTGCAAAATTATAAATTTAGGACGCATAGGCATTAAACTGAAATTATTCTATGTTTTCATGTACTAATAATTGTGTAAATTATTGCAGTAATTTTAGAGGTTCGTTTTTTTCCGCTCACGGTGTAGATAACGTAGGCTAATTCTGTGAACAGTAAAGCGCTCCATGACGTTGTATAAGCTTACATGTAGATGAGACAAGTGCTCGTTGGTCCAACGCCAGCCAAATGACGCCAGACCAAATAACGTATATTCATACTTTTTGAACGAATGAATATTTCTAACCGAAACACTGACATATAAAAGAATGTTTTCAATGAGTTCAATATCAGATGACAAAGCACAGCAGAGCGAAATTCGATGTGACGTCACAGGGAGTGCAAAATTTTTGCATCCCCCAGACAGAGCAAAGC
Source organism: Chamaedrilus cognettii (assembly GCA_034695025.1). NCBI lineage: Eukaryota > Metazoa > Annelida > Clitellata > Enchytraeida > Enchytraeidae > Chamaedrilus > Chamaedrilus cognettii. The sequence continues at coordinate 2,664 of JAQIWG010010161.1, forward strand.
GAATTTTAGTGAATTGCGCTTCGCTCCGCCAGCCCCAACTCGCCCTGTATCACGTGACATTAATCAAACTCTGTTATCGCCCTGTCACGTAAAACTGAATATCGTTCCCGCCTTATCACGTGACCCTGACCCTTGTCTGGCCCCTATCTGCAAGCGTGGCGTCTGTGTACCGTCTGGCATATTTAACTGCACTCTAATAAATAAGCCACATTCAAGACCTAAGTAGGCTACCTGTACATGTATATACATGTAGTATCGACTATGCTTTACGAGATCTATATCTATCGGCAAACAACTAAATGAATTTCCTGCGAAATGCCGGCCTGTACATCAAGGAAATAAGTAGTCGGCTTTGACAGTCGTTAATCAGTCTCAGCTAGAGCTTCTATTAATTAAGGTAACCTACGTGCATGTTGACCGTGCTTTTAAACTTCTGAGATTGACCCGTAACTAAATCCTACTAGTCGGTCACTGATAGCCTAATAAGGAAAAATTAACATAATAGTCTAGATTTTGAGAACGGCGTGAAAGGTCGCATAGGCCTCCGCCACCCCCTCTATCCCAGAAATCTTAAGAGGGCATGTCTCCCCGTTGGCCTGCGTTCCCGAGATCCACCAAACCTAGACCTAGTGACGCCACTGCTAATGATATATCACTAGCTTTAGAGATATCTTTAAGGATTTAGGGATCGGATTTTTGAACGCAATCCCCAGATAATGTGGATATTTGATCATAAAATGGCGCATTTTATAATGGGAGCTGGGGTTGTTTAAAACAATAAATTCAATTTAAGAATATTTTTTGCCTAGATACTCAGAATCTAGGAATACTCCTTTTTGATTCAATGGTATCACTGACCAAACCGTATCCGGGGTGTTATAAATATCACGCACGATATTATACGTTGCTGTCGACGAGCCAGACAGGTCGAGTGACGATAGTAGACCTATATACAACACCCTAAGTTTGAATTGGACCTCGATGCTTACAAGCCGATAACTTATAACGCAGCAATTACTGCAATAATTGCTGTCCTTCAAACGTGTCGTTGCGTGTATGGCACAAGTAGGCCTACAGTTAGGCGAGTATCGTGAGTATCAAGAGCTGTTGTAGATCAGATAAAATTATGGTATTGAATGCACCACTATTGTGCTTCCTACGTGGCTAAGTAGGCGGGAGCAGAGGTGGAAAAAGCCAAGGAGCACGGGTGGCATAGGCCGCCAAATTTGGATTGTAGGCTGATGGATAACCAGGCCCAATCTGTGCCTCCTCAAATTTGACAGTAGTAATTAGGAAGGCATTTCGGAGGGGGGGCATCTCAACGCCATGGGGACATTTGGGGGCTCTTCAGTATCTCATTGGCGGGACATTTTTGAGATCAGTTTGGAAAATCTCCGTCCTACCCACCCCCCCTCCCCCTGAGTTCAGCAGATAAAACCGCAGCGTATCACTTTTAGTTTAAGAATTTGTATTATAAACAAACCTGACACCGAGGACTGGTTCAGTCCCTCAATTCTATAATCTTGTTCCGCCTATATGGGCGAGAGTATACAATGTCATATGGTAGACAACGCGAGGCATCTTATACATGCGCAAGTAGTGTACTCGTGAAGGCTGAGGGGGCCATAGAATAGTCAATGTGGAATAAAAGGCAAGAAAGTTGGAATTTTAAAAGGAAGCTGAAATTAATGAAATGCCAAGGAAGTTAAATGATGAATGAATAAATTTAATGCATTGTAATGATTAATATGTTGATGATATCTTGAACCGGCTAAATTCGCTAAACATTGGCTGTCGAATACACTTCTTTATTTAAATTATCTAATGTAGGCTATGCTTACGATTTTATGCTGCTAGCTTTGTCGCCAAATGATGTGCAGCTGTTGGTTAATGAACTCCGAAGAGCTTAGCAAACTTGACACGAAAGTCATTCACTGATATGAAAAAAGGTAATAAAGAATCTAGCCGTTTTTTATTCATTCAATTTTAACTAAACAACTTCGAATCTCGTGACGTCATTTATATCGCAACTCAAAGTGATCATGATTTATGAACATTTATTACTTGGTCCACACTAAGGTTCTGATCCAACTCTGCATAAACCCGTGATTTTTACGTGCATAAAAAGTCTGTAATTAAATTACACACGGCGAGCTAACGTCAAAATGCTATAATGACTGCTACTTCTGCGACCCCACGGGCCGTAGCAGTCGACAGAATTGTGACGTAATATATTTAAATTACACGCTTTTCATGCAGCTTTGAAACAGACTCTACCTCTCTTTAGCGATGCATTTTTTACCTGCAAATGTACAGGCAGGATGTTTATAACTAAACTATAAGCGCTAAAATGACGTCACGGCGCCTTTGATCGATGCGCCGCGCGTCGGCTCTCAGCGGTTGGCTGCAGTCAATTGCATTGCGACGAGAGCTCGCTGTTTGTATTTTAATTGCAAACTTGTCATGCACTCAAATCTACATGCAAAAAATGCATCGTGGAACGAGACCCTGAGCCTTTCGGCCTCCGCCAACATGACACAGCAATCGACTAGATCGTGCGAAATAAATGAATAAATCCCACCTAGCGAGAATAGCCGCTACTTCGCACAGAAAAAAATCGACTTGGATAGCTAGCCTAAGCCTACATTTGCAGCTCAGAGTGACCAGACAACACAAGAGACGCCACAACGATGTCTCTCGTCTCTCTCGCTTGTTTCTTCGCAGTGGGGCTGCGACTGGTCAGTTCCCCGGCGGCAGCGGCCATCCTCCCGGGGGCACACCTTCTGTACCCGCGTCACCTCGGCAGTAACCCGCTGGATCTCAGCGCCCCCTTCTCGTTACAACTCGACAAGCCGGTCGGACGCTTCTATTACCATGCGGTTCAACCACAGTTGAAGCCAGCGAGGGTTATCTACTTGAAGTTGGAATCAGCAGAAGAGGAACAAAACGATTTGGATAAATTCGTGGACGTGATGTGCTCCGGTCGAGAGGACTGTCGTTCCCTGATCGAGGCGGTGGGGGCTTACCTACGGGTTGCGGCTCCGTCGGGTCGCGTTGACCGCGGACTTCTTGATGGAATCCTCGACTTTACTCTCGGGTCCCTGGACTCGGATGCATCGGTAGAATCTCGCGGAGGCAGACAACTGGTATCAGCTGACGAGTGGTTGGCCACAGGGCAACGCGAATCAGCCGTTAATGACATGATCGGTGAATCGAGGGGGGCTTGGAGAGCGGTGGCCAAGAGGCAGTGGGGCAGGCCGAGCAGTGAAAGGCACAGGCAGGTCCCTGATTCGTTTGGTCCCGGGTGGGCCGGGAAGAGAAGTGGAGGAGAGGGCTTGCAGCCTGAAGCTGCAGGTGGGTCGGCCAGGCCGTCGGTGTGGAATCCGTTTAATGGAAGGAAACGTGCAGAAGGGGGGATGAGCGGATATCGCGCAGACGATAAGAAGCAGCACGGTATGTTGGGCCTCCTTCTAGCTTTATTATAGGATACATTGTTTAGCCATAATAATTGTTATTGTCAACTCAAGTATTGCCTACGCGTTTTATGTTCCCCTGTGGGCATTTAGCCATCAACCAGAGCTTTCGACGTGTAGCCCATGTGATCTGCACGTACCTGTAGGTCAATTTAATGGCATGCATTATTTTGAGTTCAGATCGTCATTACAAATGCTTTATTAGTACGACCGGCTGCATTGTTCATTTGAAAGCACGGAAAAGAAGCTCTGAAAGGCCTACTGTAGTGATCGTAAATTACATCACCGTTCTGTGACAATCGCTGACCTTTTATTTTAGCTAGAAGAACTTACGTTTCAGTCAGTGGAAATTTTCATTAATATTGCATTCTAAAACTGAACTATTTTACAAACATGTAGACCTTCATGTCTACAACTGTACAATAAACAACAAACTATCGACAACGTGCGAAATCCACGCGTTACGGCGTTACATATTGACATTACTTCTTGCGCCTCTCTTCCCAGTCTTCTTCCGGGTCTCTTGCGGCAAGAGCCATCTTACTGGCAGGGAAACGTGAACACGCGCCTTGCGGAAAGGCGATGCTTCCGGGAACACGCGTGCGTTCAATTACATCTTTCCGCCGCCTTCCCGTTGTCTTCCTGTTAACCATCATGTATAACACTCATAACCATCGCTTTCGGGAACACGCGGTTTGTGGTAAGACGGCGTCGATGAAGACGACGGTAAAACGATACCATCTTGCGAGCAGATTGCGGAATAATCTTGCGGTAAGATATTGCGGCAAGATGTAATGTGAACGCGCCATAAGACTTGATCGTAAAATTGTTGCTTCTGTTAGACGCTGGAATTACCGAATTAGCAATTCGATAATGCAATTGCTGGTTTTTAGTTTCTCAACTCGACACATTAGTGGGTTGCAAAATCTCAATCATAATGTCTAAGCTACACATTCATTGTATTTACGTGTGAGCGTCTGAGGCGGAACATTTTGAAGGAAACGTGGCTAGGTTACATCTAAGGGTAGACCTTAAGATTAAACTTTTGTCGATATTCATATCAGTATTATTTCTAATTGTTTGAAAAGAGTATCTATTTTTATTTGTGGAGAATTATGTATGATAATGAGAGCAAGGCCTACTTTTTGTCTCAAAGCTAACGCATATGTCATAATAAAATATTATATAGGCTAGCTGTGTCCTTGTAAAGATTGTATACTAATTTGCATTTCAGCTCTCACACTTCAACTGATTTGACCACCCGTGTCCTCTCGACACCCCTGCCCGCTCGACGGCCCTGCCCCCTAGACACCCCTGCCCCCTAGACACCCCTGCCTTCTCAACACCCCTGCTCGATTGACACCCCTGCTCCCTAGACACCCCTGCCTTCTCAACACCCCTGCTCGATTGACACCCCTGCCCCCTAGACACCCCTGCCCTCTCGGCACCCCTGCCCTATCGACACCCCCACCCTCTTGACACCGCTGTCCTCTCGAGACCCCTGTGCTTTCGACACTTCTGCCCTCTCCACACCCCTGCCCCTCGATACCTCTGCAATCTAGACACCCCTGCTCTCTCCACACCCCTGTCCTCTCGACGCCCCTGTCCTCTCGACACCCCTGCCCTATTGACAGCCTGACGATTGATATCCAGCGCATCGTCTGCTTTATACACACATATAGAGATTGACGAAAAGATCTGATCCAAGAATATGAACTCACTAAAGATACTTGAATTTGCGTTAACTTTCAACAATATTTATGTTCATTCATAGAAAATTGATACACGAAAACCATCATTTGAAAAGAGTCGAAATTTTTTCGTTTATTAACGTTTTCGATACGTTTATTAACTTAGTAAGAACTTTAAGAACGTACAAGTAAAAACTAAATTATTTCTGAAGCAGTTTTTAGACAAAGTGGTAAACATAGATAAAATGTTGCAGTTTTAAAATCTGCAGTTTTGCTGCTTAGTGTAACATCGGCTTCATAAACCGTTTCAGTGTCACCGGCGGCCGTGATGACATGGATCCAACTGGTCTTGAAGTTGAACTGAATTCTCAAGTTGTTTTCGAAATCTGACGCAAATTTTTTGTTAATTAGGCCTGCAAACAGCGACACGCACAGTAAACTAATTCCATAAGCCGCGCCTAAAGTAAACCTTAATTACATGTAAATAATATAGTACAGTTTCAGCACGTGCTGACATACAAGGCTAAAGACAAGTCATTAAACAAATCAGAACAATGTTTTCACTAGAGGATTTGTTATGTTAGTTTAGTTTAACAGGATTGTGTATTATATCGAACATGTTCTCAAAAAATGAGAAATGCAATGCGTAGTGATTCAATATATCTAGCCCATGCTGCATGCATTTGCCAGAAGATGAAGAAGAGTAAAAATTATACTTATGAAGGTATGAGCACAATGAACCAGACAGCAAGGAACCTCAGATAATCTTATGTTATTATTATATACAGTCAATAGGACTTGAAAATTAGAATCGTTGACTATATCTAGATGTCGATAAATCATCTTCCAAAAAACGGGCTTAAATTGTTATACCATATTAATACAAGAGTTTCAGCATGCAGCCAGACTGCTTTGCCTATATTTACTCTACAAATACAACGCGTTTCTGGCGAGGCGATGTGGTGTAGTGGCTAAGGTGTCGGACATTGAGTCCAGCGAACTAGGGTTCAAGTTACTGCGCAGGCAACTGAAACCATGGCGCTACAGGCACTTCAGCAAGGCTGATAAACACACAAGTGTCGCTGGCTGCTTGGCCCTTTTCAGATAATTATTTATTTGGTTGGCGTCAGGAAGGGCATCTGGCCGCAAAAACCCAGCTACTGCAGTCCTCACAAGAGCGCATAGGCCTATGTCTAAAGCTGTGTGATAACATGGACATTTACAGATTAGATGAAAAAAGGCGGTTAGTTTCTGGTTTTAGTTAGTTATACATCGTGCGAGTGCTTACGAGCGCTTGCAAGATCCTTGATGCAGCTCTGGCTGCGCCTGCATTTATATTGTGCATTATATTGTATGCTGATGAGGAATAGTATGCGAAAATAACGAACGAGAGAGATCTCAAAATTCAAGAAATTTCAATCAAATGTTTCAACACTACTATTGTCTCGTAGCTATTGATATAGTATAGTATTTAGTTTCAAGGTAATATATACGAGTCTGATGCGGAACTAACTTTATTCGAACATAACGCAACGTCTTAAAGCGTCATTGGGCGTCACTCCTGGGCCGCTCTCGCGGTCCAACTTTTACAGTTAGTTACAAGGACGGCAAGTTTCAAAGTGTAAAATGACAGCATACGTTGTACTGAAAAGGCATGCAACAGCTAATCTAGTTGATAAGTAACAGTAATTTAGAATTAAGTCAAAAAGGTAATTTAGCGACAGACCAAGCATCAGCATCAAAGGGTTAAAGCTAATGAGCACATATGGTAGGGAGGTGGATCCGAGCTTGCTTTCAGGCCGAACCCATTAAACACCGCTGTTGCGGATGACGTCCTTTAGCTGAATTCCAAGACTAGCTGGCGTCAGACGCTGACGTAACACCCACATGAAAAGTGTGTCCGAACTAAAAGGAATCTGAATGTAGATTTAAAATATAGACGCAAAGCAAGAGCATAAAAATACTATGAGTAATAACTATGAACCGTACGCCCAGATCCCTGGATGCTTTAGGCAGTTAGGCTTAGGCCTGATGAATGTGTTTACTTCGTTCCTAGGAGGCGACGCCTGAAGGTTACGCTAGTGATAACTTAAAATCTTTCATACATTATGCCCTTCATACATTAGCAATTCCCAGCCCCATTCATTCCGAGCCCCATTCCGAGCGGATCGTCCTCGCCGGCGGCGACGATCCTCCGGATCGCGCTAGCGGGAACGGTCGTGATGGCGGTGCGATGGCGCGACGATTCCCACACGCATTCCGATGAGCGATCAGATAAACTTGACATGTCAATCAAAATTAATTAATATTAATTAGTAGGCCTAGGCAAGATTTCAAAATG
>JAQIWG010010162.1:0-10167 GCA_034695025.1 Chamaedrilus cognettii
ACATATCTGGCATGTAATTGAACTGTGCCTAACCTGTTCAAAGTATGACAAGGATTGTCAGTAATGGAAGGAAATTGGTTAATTAAGATATTAATTAATATGACACGATATTGCGATTTAATACCAGTAAAAGAGTATATTTAAATTATTTAAATTTTATCTTTTTAATTTCAAAGCAGACGCTTTTTCAGTCTAATGAACGTCTAAAGAAAGATCCCTTTGTGACCAATCAATGCGCGCATATAAGATTCAATCTTATTAAATTTAGACAGCAGAGCAAATGGTGTGCAGAACAAATTTTTTCAATTCGCGTTTATGGTGCCCGAAATAGTTTTACGCAACGTTTAGGATTTTCGGTTATGCTTTAAAACTGACTGTTAGTGTCCCTAGCACACCCTTTTTTCTCATCGACACGAATAGAGGAACAGAGCGGCAGTGTATCAGTGTTGTGTCTGCTTCTCTACCTATAACATAACCTGTAGCCTATATTGTTTAACGAATTAGCGAGCTAGCGCTAACTATATGTACTTAATTTAATCATGCGATCCCAAACAACCACTAGGCGTGTAATTGACTGTTAGTCGGCTGTTTCACAGCCCTTCAAGGCTATGAGAGCGGCTGCGTTTGCAACAATAATGTAGTCCTAATGTCTGCCATGATAATTTGTCTAACACTGTAATATAGCATAAGCAGATGAGCGTTGGAGACGCTGCTGCAGCTGAGTGAGTGTGGCCAGTGATTATGAGCTGGTTTGATTTCTCTGCTGCAGACAGAAGCTGTACGGTCGCAATGCTATTGACATTGAAGTCAAGTCCTACCCGCGACTGTTCATTGAGGAGGTGGCGCTCTCTTGTTTCTTGTTGCTCAAGCTGCTACATGCGATCGATGACAGTCAATAGAAGACAATTTGTTATACTAGAGACACTTAATGACTTCACCTGCATTTAATTGATTTGTGTAATTGATTCGTTGTGTATGCAGCATTGCAGTCTGTTGCTACGAGTTAACAGCAATCAACAGTTTCCTTTCAGCGTACTACGCCTCCACATTTCTTTAATGTGTTCTTTCCTTCCAGGAGTTCTCAATATTTAAAGAATTATATGGTGGTGGGCAGCGAGCTCTTAGAATGTGAAATTACTGAGCAAATATTTGCAACACGTGCAACAGCGCAACCCATGAAGAGAGCTTAGATGGGAAATTGGGCACGTAGGATTTTGTGAGTGAACTGTAGACCAAATTAAATTTTTTATCGTTTTGGGGTAATAGTCTTCATTTTATAATTAAAGTTTGGCTAGCAAACATAATGGCATAATTAATTATTAAAGGTGTGAAATTCTCAATATTTGCAGGTATTCAACCCGTTCTATGTCTTCCAAGTGTTCAGCGTGACTGTGTGGTACAGCGACAGCTACGAGGTGTTTGCGACGTGCATAGTGGTCGTCACATTGCTCTCCCTCTCCATTGAACTCTACGAGACCAGGAAAGTGAGCGAAACAAATATTTGAAACATTTTATGATGTGTATGTAATTTTAAGTTTAATTTTGTAGTCCGTTTATGAAACCTAGCACTGTTAGGCTGGGTTTTTCATTTAGTGTTAAAATTTTAATCCGAGATTTATTCTGCAAAAGCCAATCACATAGCGCTAAAAATTTTAACACTTGATGGAAAAGCTAGCTTTAGGCTTGTGAACACTAGTGGACTTGAAGGCTTTATCATGAATGTACAAATTAAAAACAGGTGTGACACCTGTTTTTAATTTGTACTTTATACATTATTGTACTTCCATGATGAAGCCTTCAAGTCCACTTGACGTTAGCTCCCAGTTTTGAAGGTTACTACTTAGAACTTAGGCCTACTACTTAATGAAGACCTTCTTCTATCTGCCGGCCGTCATTGCTGACGTTGTAGCGCCCTCGCAGCACATTCCGCAATCTTCTCTCACCTCTCCCATCTTCAGCTTTTCTCACGATGACTTCCATCTTTTGATCCGTCCTCTTCGCAATGTTATCTTCATACTACTTTCTCGATGAAGTGATTATTTGAAACAAAGAAGGCTCAATTTGTGACTGGCCTACTTTTTGCTTCAGCAACGCCGAACGTTGCGTGACATGGTCGCGTCCGACAATGCGTCAATGACAGTGGTGCGCGCCGATGGGGGTTAGTTACACACAACTTTATAGCAGGCGGTTTTGAATCGTTTCAATCTTTCGACTACACCACTTTAAAGTAATTGAGGTTGACATTTCTTTTATTAGTGTTCTACAATTATTAATTCCGTGCGTCTTTGCCTTCGACTACACCACTTTAAAGTAATTGAGGTTGACATTACTTTTATTAGTGTTCTATAATTATTAATTGCATACTTCTTGCTGCTGAAAAACTAGGTGCTAGGTACTTTCATGCAATTTCATCAATTACTGTCCAAATTACACAACCATAACCTTGAGGATCCGGTTTCTTCCAATCACGGTGTAGTGCTATAAAACTCTGAGTTTATGCAAAGCTCATATTATTTACGAAGCGCGATGCCATTGAATGCTGTAGAGACGGTGGAGGAGAGTGCCGCGGACCTGGTCCCTGGTGACGTGCTGCTGCTGCCCCCTGGAGGCTGTGTCATGTCCTGTGACGCAGTCCTGCTCACTGGCAATGCTATCGTCGATGAGGGCATGCTCACTGGTGAGCTATTTTATCTTTTTTTTTATTTTTTTATTTTATTCTTTTTTTTCATCTTCTGCGCGTTAAAAATGGTATAAATATATATTGCTGAGCTCAAGATAGTCAAGATAGTAAATCTTTAACGAAAAGAATAACAAAAACTAAAAGCTGAGATTTCTTTCTCGCAGACAACCATTACATACAAACTTTTATTGTAGTGGGCTCTATACAACATATATTTGTTTGCAGGTGAAAGTGTCCCCGTAACGAAAACACCCATTTCTGCGACACACGACAGTGAGTTGTATTCTCCAGAAACACACAAGAGGAGCACTTTGTTTGGGGGCACACAGGTCATACAGACGCGCTTCTATGCAGACGCCAAGGTGAAGGCCGTCGTGATCAGAACAGGTGCGTCTAAACAATTGATTCTTGGTCAGTTTTACTGCACGATTCGTTTGCTGGGTCAGAAATACCGAAGAAGGTTCTGTAGAACAGTAGGTGGGTATTGTAACAATATTTGAACTCGGAATAAACAATATTTACTATACTGCTGGCCTATTCAACAATTGCTATAGCCCATGCTGACTGATCCGTTAACTAGGCGTTTACGCACTTTCCTTATTTCATTTATTAGTTACTTTTTGTTTGGCCTTTGTATCAGTGTAGCGGTGTAGGAAATGTGTTCAAATATGTATTACTATATAGCTTGTGATGAAAAAAGATATTCATTTTATTTAATTGGATTCTATCTGAAATTCGATATGTTTTCTAAAATTAGTATTAATAGTCGATTATGTAAAACTAAGATTACTGATCGTTGATCTGAAATAGAATTGGCATGAACCCATACCGAGCCATTTCTGATTACAAAGATTAGTGTCCCTTCACTCAGGTTTCTACACTGCCAAGGGAGAGTTGGTTCGTTCGATTCTTTACCCAAACAAACTCTTCTTCAAGTTCTATGCCGATTCGCTGAAGTTCATCGGCGTTCTGGCGTTCATTGCTCTCATTGGCTGCAGCTATGTCTGCGCGTTTCTCATTATCCAAAGGGTTGGTGAATAAACGCGTAGTTAAATTTATTCATTTTATTTTTAACGAATTCGTTTGAAGATAATGATTTTTAATGTTCGCTGATATCAAATACAGGCTCGTAACTGAAATGTACTATCAGAAGATCTAATCCTAAGTTCGTTAGGCGCGAATTCCACATATTATTGATAATTTTAACATCTTTTATCAAAATGAGTATTAAATTTATAAAGATCTATGTCGTTCGGTGAACATGTGACCTGTAGGTTTAGTACAAAGATGTATATCGCAGGCGCCCACAAAGGACATTATCCTGCGTGTGCTTGACGTGGTCACGATCGCTGTGCCCCCCGCGCTCCCTGCGGCCATGACGGCGGGTATCATCTACGCGCAGGCGAGGCTCAAGGGGGCGGGCATCTTCTGCATCAGTCCCCCTCGCATCAACCTCTGCGCCAAGATACAGTGCTTCTGCTTCGACAAGGTTAACATCACGGAGTGTGTGTGGGCTTGCATTTATTAGAAGTGACCTATTTCGTAATATCTAAGTAGTTCACACCTTTTTTAGGCACCTGTTTCGTTAACAGATAAATAGCAACAAAAAATTTAAATTATTGCCTCTGCCAAGCACTTGATCTAATTGGGTGAAATGAGTTCATGACCTCAATTTGAACGCTTGATTGACAGACTGATCTAACAGTGATCATTGAGCTACCCTGTACGCTCCAGACAGGCACCCTGACGGAGGACGGCCTTGATCTTGCTGCAGTGATCCCCGTGGAGGTCAACAGGTTCACGCCCCCGCTGCACGACCCCAGACTGCTGGAGCGCGGCGGCAGGCTGGCCGTAGCCATGGCAACCTGTCACTCGCTGACTGTGATTGGTGGAGAGCTGAAGGGTGACCCGCTTGACCTCAAGATGTTTCAGTCCATTGACTGGGTGTGGCCCTCACTGTTTGCACTCGTTCATGGGAGCTATAACATTAGTGGGCAGTGTTTAACAAAAGAATTATTGCAATACTACTTACAACACTTACGTAGTTGCAATACTTTATTGTACTCATCACTACTTCAGGTTGTGACTTCTATATTGTGATGCGTTATTTACAGCATTCTATAGATGTATAACTGTTATGCAGTGCTGCTGCACTTGCTAAGTCTGTTGTCTTGCTCTGGCGTCTACCTACAAGCAATTACGTTGCACGCCTGTCTTCATATTGAAACATTTTGTTCTTTTCTTTTTACCCCTCAGTCAGTTCAACTAACTTTAAATGCGTATGATGCAACTGAGTGCAGGATATGCATGTATTGAGCACTTAAAAGTGTGTTTGTGATAGTCATTGGTTAACCCATCTTGATATGCACATGTTATCAAACTTTGAGAAACATGTCCGTGTGGTCGAGCTATATTTATGGAACATTTGGCTGCAGCTAGACAACAAAAGAGGTGTTGGTTTGGCAGCTAGACGCCCTGCTGCTGCTGCTGTGCTGCAGGTGCTGGAGGAGCCCGGCGAGGATGCGTGCAAGTTTGACCTTCTCGTCCCGACCGTCGTGCGACCCTCAGAGTGCGCCGTCGTCGACCCAGAGCTCCTCGACTCCAGTGTACGTCGACTCTCATTTCACCCGAGGCTGCCGTATGCTCGGTGTATTTCCCTTGCTTCCATGTCGACGCTTAATGTTTCTAACCTATAAATTTAATCTCTGAGATTTGCTCATTGAGTCGTTGCAGTTTATCTGCCAGAATCGTTTCAATAATAATAATAACAATAATGAGAGTAATAATAATGAATTTAGAGTCCTCTTTGGGGTCCAGGCGTGACATCTGGGACCTCCATGAGCATGCATTAATGTGTAATTGGGGTAAACCCAGGACAAAGGGGAAGAGCCTTAGAGTATTATTATTATTTTTTTTAACTGCAAAACATACTGAAATCTGTGTGTTGATTTCTGTGGTGTGTAAGTGTGTTATAGCTATTAAACAAGTCCAGTTGTAGCGTTGTAGCTATGATATTGTTGCACGTTGTGCGACAGATATTGTGGTGTCCTGTGCTGTGCAGGGTCTGCCCGAGGTGGGGATAGTGCGACAGATGACCTTCTCCTCAGCCCTTCAGCGTATGAGTGTCGTGGTAAGGGTCCTGGGCGCCGACCACATGGACGTCTACGCCAAGGGCTCCCCCGAACAGATCGCTGCTCTCTGTCTGCCCGAGACGGGTAAGAGATTTTTCTTTTATTATTTATATTGAAGTGTCATGTTGTAATCTAAGTCATAGCACACCTTTATAAATGGTGATCTAGTGAATATATTCATGCACAATTTTTGTTGTAAATCGACTAAGAATCGAGTGTATGTTGCGTGCTTAACTTGACCCGTGCAGACTGGGGTAACAAGAGAATAAGTCTGCAGCCCAGCGCTCGTAAAAGGCGACTAAAGAAGGGGGACCGATTGTTGCTTGACGCTGCTGCACTGTACTGGGCTCTAAGAGTCTTAACCTTCTTGGTTTTGGTGCATTATAGAAAAATGATGAAAAAGGCTGAGAAATAGCGCCATCCTGCCAATGCATTTTAACTAAAATATCCGACTAAGGGTTAAATCTTGTACACTTCAAACATTTTTTTCAGAAATCTTGCATTATTTAACTATATAAGCAAATGACTAGAAGAGATGACCCAGGGTCTTAAAGTCCCAAAGTATCAAAGCTTGAAAGCCGACAAGCCGCCAAGCCGCCAAGCCGTAAAAGCCGCAAAGCCGCAAAGTCGCAAAATGCATTTTAACTAAAATATCCGAATACGGGTTAAACTACAAACCTACCCTATCTATATGTACTTTAAATCCCACTGAGTTCATGCTCCGTCACACAGCTAACAAAATTTGTGATACTGCAGACCGGCGTTGAATCACAATGCTATTTTTTATCATTTCTGTGTTCTGCACCAAGTAGCAAGCGTAATTCTAACAGTGTTTTTGAATCTTGTAAAGTTGTCGCGTGTGTAGCATGCGATGTTTTATCATTATAATAACGGTTGTTTTAATTGATTCTAATTAATTTATTCTGACAGCGTTTTTGAATCTCTGCGAAGTTGTCGAGATAATAATTAAATCAACAACAATGTACGCAGTGAGATGCAATAATGAATCAACAGAGATACAAATAACGCGATGAGTTGCAGTATTATGAAGAGCTGTTCAGGGGGTGAGAATGTGTACAGTTCCAGAAGACTTTCAGCACGTGCTGCAGGCCTACGCGTCGAGAGGTCTGCGCGTCATAGGCCTGGCGCACAAGCCCCTCGACCCGCGCGTGACTTGGGTCCAAGTCCAGCGCATCTCCAGGCACTGCCGCCCTTTTCTCTCCCACTGTTGCTCGTAAACTTTGGAAAACAATACGATCAATACAAGACAAGACACGAGCAGACGTTGTACCGCGGTCCATATACGAGAAGCTTATAAATTAGTTTATACTGGCGGTCATAGTTAAATGAGACCTGTATGGGTTTATTAGTAAGCCTGTTGGTGCACAACAATTTAAGTTCAATATTGAAAATATAAAGAAACACGTATATAATTTACAGCACAGAAGTTTGCTCTTCAAAGAGCAGTCAGTTTTCTATTCTTTGATTGCAGTTCTATAGTTTTCCTCGTGGGGAAGAGTTAAGTGAAGTGTTCATGTAGTGATGTGTTATTCAACACTTAACAGTGGTCTTAAACGGGTGTGAATTTGATATTTTTGTGCGCCAGAGACGCAGTGGAATCCGAGCTGCGGTTCATCGGGCTGATGATCCTGGAGAACAAGTTGAAGCCTGAGACGACAGGTGTGATGGACGAGCTGAGAGAAGCCAATATCCGTACCGTCATGGTCACAGGTCGGTCTAGAGCCCACCAGGCCTCTATTTGCTGCCCGCAGTCAGTCAATAACGTAAAAACTACAACGTGCGGGAACTTTGCAACGTCGAAAAATCAACATTTTAAATATTTTCTACTGAAGTAAAGGATCGCTTGTAAGTGGTGATGATTTGAGGAGTATGAGGACCGTGTGTAGTAACAAAAACAGGCCAAAGAAGCCAACGGTCCAAAGAACCTCTCCCCTTCTTTCCTTTCCACTGATGCATTATTGGAGATTTAGCTATTGCTTAAAATTTTAATGTATAGATATGCATTGAATTTGTTTTGTCAAATCTTTTTCAACGCGTAATCTCAATGCAGAGATTTGATTGTAGTTTTTTGTTGTTTGCAGGCGACAACATTCTGACTGCGATGAGCGTGGCGCGAAACTGCGGCTTGGTGCGGGCGCACGCGCCCCTCGTGGTCGTTAGCGGTCATTCTCCAGAGGGCGCCACGCCGGCGAGATTAGTCTGGGACCCGGAGGTCTGCTCGGAGGAGCTGACAGTGTCTCAGACTACGAGTGAACGAGTAGGATGCGTGGTGTTGCAAGGATTATTATCTGTATCGTACCAGTCTCATGCGTGGACGTTTTTTAGCTTTTTGGCTCCTCAGAAATCTTTCTTGTAAAAATATCAGTAAATGAATTTTGATCGGTGGGAATTTGACAATATGGAAGCTGCATCATTGAAATATACGAAATTGTTGATATATTATACGATGCTGAGCCTTCTGCATCGTTTGTTTTGTTTGATCTGCATTGTTTGAATGTCGCTTTTATAGGTCTTCATTGACATCTTAGGGCGCCAAAATGGACTTTAAACGTAGACTGTTATTTTTGATATATGATATAAACTGCTGTTGTCATATGGTGATGTTGTTTTCAGTCGCCAGACGGCGCTGCTGTGGCGATCACTCAGTCGCGGTGTAGTCTCGCGTTGACTGGAAGAACGTTTGCCGTCATCGAACGATACTTTCCTGAGCTTCTTCTAAAGGTGTGAAATGTGAATTTTGTCAAGTCCGCATTGGGGCTTGTGCTGTTTGGTGGAACTGTTTTAATGCCTCATTGATTTTGCTGCATTAAAGTGAAGAAAAATGATGAAAGAAAAGGCTTAAAAATAGCGCCATCTTGCGTATGTACTTAAACTAAAATATCCGACTAGTGATTAATGAGTGAAATCTCTGAAAAATCATTAGGCATTGTTGGCCTCATAGTTGCTGATGCCTTGAATTTTTCTGTGTCATAGATGCCAGCTCAGTTCTCTTTCTAGCGACATAGATGTTCCAGCGCGAGGTTGTTTTCTTGTGACACAGATATGCCAGCGCGGGGCAGTATTCGCGCGAATGACCCCTGATCAGAAGAGTCGACTTGTGGAGGCACTGCAAGATCTGGGGTGAGATCCTGCACTCTGAATTTAGCAGAAAATTACTATTTGGAAATCAAATTGAATAAGAATAAAAAAAATTGAGAGAAAAAATGTTGTCCAAATCAGTGAAAATTACACAAGAAATTAGTTTAATCCTTTAATCGAAGTCTGCAAGGGTTAATTCCCCATCAAGTAATTAAAGAAATGCAGGATGTCGCCCATGTCCACAGGGGAAAAATTTTAATTAGTGTAGGATGACAATGATTGGCATTCATTTTGTCATCGAGTTATTGTCAGTAATTTTGAGACGTTTTAAAACAGTGTCTCGCGTGCCAATATGTTTGTAATTATAAGACGTTTCAAGAAAGTGTCCCGCGTACCTCGTTGATTGCAGCCTGTACGTGGGGATGTGTGGGGACGGCGCGAACGACTGCGGGGCCCTGCGCGCGGCGCACGCAGGGGTTTCCCTCTCTGCGGCCGAGGCGTCTGTCGCCTCCCCCTTCACCTCCCGCACCCCCAACATCTCCTGCGTCCCCATCCTGCTCAAGTTAGCGCCCTGTCAATCATGATCGCCAACATCATTGATAAATATGTTTATTTAATAGCAAGCGATAAACACCAAAATATCGTCATACAAATACAATGAAGAGACAAAATGGAACTGCAGACAAGGATACATTACACTCCCCGTGCAGGCCCGGGAACAAAGAAATGGCTTGCAGCCCAGAGCTCTCCAGGTGAGTTGTAAAAGGTGAGTTGTAAGAAGGGGAAGCGGTTTTGTGGCGGCCCTCTGACACAAAACCGGATGGTAATTGTTTCTTTGATACTCACACACCGTCCTTAAATTAAACCCCACTCCCGATACATTACATATGCGTACAGAACTGTATTGCAAATAGCCTAAAGATTTCCTCAGAGTTTCAATTGCTACAATATTATTGCATTCTCCACAGTCATGCCTATTAAATGATTATATGAGATGAATGCAGATGATTAGCCTAGAACGCTGTTAATATTCCTCTTCTCTACATTTGTCACCGTAATGTGATTTTAAAAACGAAATTAATAATAATGACAGCAGTGGGTGTAGAGTCCATTTCTACATTCGAGGAAGTCATCGGGGACTTTATGTTTCAATAAGAAAGTTTTTTTATTTTTTTATTTTTTACAGTTTTACCCGTTTTGGCAACAGTAGTAATGTATTGCGATAAGTTTTTATCCCTCCCCCCTGTGTGTTGTGTA
>JAQIWG010010163.1:0-10166 GCA_034695025.1 Chamaedrilus cognettii
GTGGATATATAACCGCTTGTGTTTCAATTGAAGCGGGGTCGAGTCAAGTTGTGCTGGTGCCCGTGCCGTTGCCGGCCATGCTTTTGCTTGCCTAAAATCTCAAACCACAAACCTAGCCCTAACTCTAACTTTGAAATCCTATCGGGGTCCTAATCCCTCGCCTCGGTCTATTTTCAACATTATATGGGCAACGGCTTGTCCTATACGTGTACATTACGCATTGTTTTGGCACCAACACCCTCTAGACTCGACCCGTGTTTGATCCATCCACATCGTCGCCATTTTGTTGTTCCCGGTCCACAGCTGGGGGAAAGCCCTACAGGGAGCCAGGGATCAATGAAATCGCGTTATTGGTACACGACCTAGAGCAGTGCGCCGTTTTAACACCTGAAAATTTGGCAAAAAACTATACTATGGAAGGGAAAGAGAGTGTCACCGGTGTGGTGCTACCATTGAACATGTTGAGAAAAACTGACTGTAGTGTCGCCATTTATGGATCGCTTGTCTCGCGAATGTGCTCATTCTCTCTGTTTCGCAAGGGTAACTAAACGACACGTTGTGCGGTAGAAACCATAGTGACTGTTCAACTAGTGACTGTTCTGCTACTGACAGGGAACCCCTGTAGGCCTTCAAATTCTCAAGTTTAAAACCCTCCACACGTTTTAAGCTATGTTCGCCTTTGGAGTATGGAACAAATACCAAGTCTGTCATTGAACACGTGATCAAAACGCCGCGGAAAAAGTTTCAACTGACCCTGCTGACCTAAACTTAAATCTTTCAAGTCCTGCGCGTCAAATCCATCTCCGCTAGGATTTGAATCATTTTCAATGGGCGAATTCAAAGGGGATAAATGGAAATATCCCCGATATCCTCAGGCTCTTCAAAAATGACTGCTACGTTAGTCATCCTGGGAATAAATTTTCGCATTTTACTTGCATGCATGTGACGCACAGAACCGTCATCCATAGAAACATAACAACTGTTCTCGGACACCTGCATTGTGACAGTGCCAGGGCCGGACCATCGGCTGGTGAACTTACAATGTGCTATCTGGCAACAGCAATAGGCCTAATACCGAATCACCGGCCTCAAAAACGTCTAGTCTGGCTCTGAGCATTGTACACATCTGCACTCTGCATACTGTTTCTGCTTTTTTCCAGTGTCTCTGCGATGTCTGCAGCTACCTTCAATTTTTGCTTGAAATCCTCTAATTACTGTAGATTGCAGAACGTTCCTTTCAAACCAACAGCCTCTACTGCCCCCCCCCCCACCCATGATTCAGCTAGAACCTGGAGAGGTCCGACGGCTTTCCATAGACTAGCTGATACGGCAAACCATTGTTGTCTCATTAGAAACTGACCGGTATGCAAAATGCAAAACTGGGAGCATTAGATGCCAATCACCAGGCTTTGAGGATGTCAAAACATGATTTAGCATATTTCCAACGTTTGGTTGAATCTTTCTGGTTAACTATTCGAAATCGATTGAGATGGCACAATGCGAAACATTTCAACCCCCAGACGTTTGAAAAATTCCTGGTTCAAAGCACTTACAATTTTTTTTTCCATTGTCGCAACGTAATCTAGTTGGAATCCTTATGGTACAAAAAAATTCATACGTTCATCACGACCTCTTTCGCAGCGAGACCTTTCAATGGTACCGCTGCGGGCCATGGAGAAAATGCATCAATCACAGTTCGAATGTAATGCGCCTTGCTAGACTTTCTGCTGATCGGGTCAATTACATCAACCTGAATATGTTCAAGGGTTCTGTGGTCGGTTCTGTCGGTCGGACTACTGGAGTGATCGGAACTCGATTATTGACAGTAACCCTTCTGCGCTTTTGATATGCGTTACACCCCAAAATATATTTCCTGACGGACTGTGGATTACATAGAAGGAAAGTAAAAAACTTGGGTGATTCTCTGGACCGTATGGGAGCACGAGAAATGCGAGCTGGTTAAGTCATCATGTGTCCGTGTGTAGGATGCACATGTGCTTAGCTTTAGTATTTACTTTAAACTTGAAGCTTGTGTTTCATCAATACTCGTAACGAAGAACTCAGATTTGTCTCTGTGCGACCCTATAGAAATTGAGTTCTTTACGGATCGTCGCCGAACTTCCCACCGCTCTTCGGGTGGTCAAAAAATCGTCCCTGGCGTTGACACATTTTCAATTTTCGTCCTAGGAAAACCGTGGCATCCCCGGAGCACATCTAAACACCCCTGACCTCAAATCCACGGGCGAGCCTTCGCGGAAAACGGCGGCGCAGTGAAGCTTTTCGAACAAGGGAGGGCTAATTTTTGGTTTTGAAGGCGAAAGGATTTCGGCACGGTAAAATTGGTGCAGATCGGGCGTCACGTTCCTTTTTGGCAAAGCTCAAGCGGTGAGGCCGAGATGCACTGATGGCGACTTGCAGCTGCGGATTAGGGAAAAAATATTTAAGAAAGCCGGCCTACCGCCTTTTCCTAGCTCTCTAACATTGATTTTATTATCATAAAACAGTGGCCAGCAAACCATTTCAGAAAATGAAACGCTATTTTCAGTTTTTAAAGGCGAAGGCATAACAGAAGCTTGACATAAGCACCAAGTGGGTGTCACTTTCCGTTTCATAAAAGCACAAACGGTGCTGCCTAAGTGCACACTGGAAACGTGCAGCGGCGTAAAAAGGGAAATATTCTTTTAGAGGGCGGGCCTAGCCTATTTAGCTCCCCATCACTGACTTTTATATGGTGATATTGCAAGCCTATAATGACGTTACGGTTTAAAACCGATCGAAAGATTTGTCTAAAAAAAAGACCAAGGTTATCACGTCAGCTGTACTGCACCAGCGTTGGATCGCTGCATTGACGGATCTAGGGGGGGGGGGGGCAAGGCGAGGGCCTCTAAAATGCCCTCTAAAATGTTCTAACAGAGTACGCCTAGGCCACTGACCAGCAATAAGTGGCATCCTGCTAGTTTAAGACAAATTGGGTTGGGAAAGTGTGACGTCTGACCCTATTTAGACGATCAAAGCAGTCTAAGCCGACTGGCCGGGCCCTATCGTTACAATCTAGCAGATGTTGATGTCACAGTGAATAAATATGTAATCATAAGTAATAATAAATCAAGTTCTTCGACATAAGCCAATAAGATAATAAGATGATATTCTTGACAGCAAAATGATCCCGATATTCTGCAATATTAAAGCATGATTTAACATAATTATTTTCAAGTGTTTAATTCATTAAATAAATGACATATATGTTTGCGCAAGCACAATACACAACGACATACGGACAAACAAGAGAAAAAGTTATATATAGAAAATAAATTAAATTAATGAGAAAAAAATGGTTAAGCAACAATTTGATGCGCCCTGGGGCATTTACGTTCAAGTCATAGCCGCAATTTCATTTTCTAAATACTTAAACATTTTGCGTTTAATTTCCAAATATTATCATTTAATTCTGTTGAGTATTTACAAGTTATTCCGAGCATATCTTCTTTTCAATACCAGTTATAGAGATGCCACTGTAGCGAATTTTTCTGAGAGTCTATTTTGTTCAAAAAAATCAATGTTTTCAAATCCTGTCTCTGACTAATTGGCAAACAGCCGGTATAAAGTTGACACTGTTTTATGGTTTTGGTTTCCTTAACCTTAAAAATTGTGAAAAAATAGTAGAATATACGAAGTCGATAAAGCCTCGTTCACGCTTTGACAAGTTTTGCGATTCAAGGCCATACAACATTACTGGCATGCAGAATATATCCACAAGGGACAGCATGAGATTGTGCTGCGAAACACCAATTTTGGTTAGAACAGCATGTGTGGCGCGAATTTGTTTTTGCTTTGACTATTGTAGGCTATATTTGAACGTTTTTGCTGATATAATCATAAGCCCTATTTAAGCCCTATCATAAGCCATATATACGCCCTATCATAAGCCTTATTTCTGACTTTCAAATTATTGGACGATTTTTGAGATAAACACAACAGTTATTTATACGCAAACCAATTGCTAGACAGACAGATTTGGTTGGATTGAGTTCAAGGTCACAAGAACCTAAAATCTCATCACAGATGTCAATCAGTCGTTGTAAATGAGTATTGGAAATAGATAGTAATACAAGATTGTCTGCATACATCATAGCATTAAAGCGTACTCCTTTTATGTGAAAACCTAGGCCACTACTTTTCAGTCGTACAAGTAAACTTTTCCATCCACAAACAGGGCGAACAATTTAGAAGACAGGATCTAGCCCTGTCGCACGCCAGTTAATAGATTGACAAAATAAGAAAAAGAGTTACCCCAACGTACACAAATAGTAGACTTGTTGTACCAACAAATATGCAGTACGATACAGTATCGCGGTTCATTTCTGTTCATCATTTAACAGTTTGATTTGATTTATTTTTTCAAAGGCCTTGCTAATGTCCAATGCACAAATATTAACTGTGGAGTTCAACGTATTGAAATATTGAACAGTCTTTTTAACGGAGTTAAATACATGCGAGCAGCTAAGTCCCTTCTTAAATCCAAACTGCGAATTACAAGTACTGAAATAGGGGCTTAAAATGGTACGCAATTTTTTTTCCAAACAATTTAGATATTACGGGCATAATCGTACTACCTATATATGAACTTGAACAAGCTGTGGAACTCTTACTGTTAGATTCTAGCAAAGGAACTGTTACGCCGATACCAAACGCGTCTGGGACATAGCTAAGCCTAAATATCAGTAAGAACAGTTTGTTATTAGATAATATCACAATAGGATCACAAAACTCTAAATACTCAGAGGTTAGTAAATCATAGCCAGCCGCCTTCCCGTTATCAAGTTCCCTTATTGCACTTTCGATAGATTTAACATTAACCACGTCCTCAGCACACAAAGCTGCCCCCTGGTACTTGGAAAGTCTTTCCAAGAAAAATTCTCTCTTCACTGACAGCATTGGCTGCTTGCTACTCTTTTGGCCTAAAAGGTTTGGAAAACACATCAGCGAATCTATTGGCAATGCAGGTATCATCAGATAAACCATCTATGCAATTTGCAGATCTTAATTTAGTATCAAACTTTTGCCGTCCTGCGTCCTGCCGTCCTGCATCCACCCAATTGCGGTGGGTCTCAATAGAGCTTAATTTTAAATATCTAAAGAATCATCCCACCAGCCTTTACGAAAGTTCTTGTGTGTTATCGGAACGGTTTCATTTGCTGATAATAACAACGCTGCAACAATTTTTGAGTAAATTTAATCAATTTCAGCTTTGTTAATCACGGTTTCTCTAGAATCCGTGCTGTTTTTTGACAACTTGTCCAGTTGCCGTGTAACACTGCAAAATTACCTCTAGTATTTTCATAAAATTTTTGCTTGTTTTGATGTGACCAATTATGCGAAATATAATTAATTCTTGCTGGAGGCGGCGAACTTTACGAAAGATCATATATACCTGTGTGGCAATAAATTTTTATTTTTATTGGAGGGTGGTCAGACAGATTAAAAGCCAAGTCAAGAACTCGATAACTTGACAGCCAGCAAAAATTCGGAACCAAAAAATAATCAATGAGACTGCGGTGCTTCAAGGATTCATGATAGTAGGAATAGTTTAAATTGGCCCGCACTAATTTGTTACATAGGCTAAGCGACCAAGCACTTCTATGTTTATTTAACAAAACTGAAGATTTGCTTTGCGAATCAAAATCTAAATTTAAATCGCCACCGAGGATAACAATAGGCTCAGTAACATATGAGCCAACTCCACTTCCGCTTGCAGTTCTGTTAAGCACTCCACTAGCTTGCATTCATCATCATCATTAGTGACGGAAGGCAAATATACATTTATCAATACAAGATTGTTCAGAATCAGTAGAACAAAACGATCACTAAATTTAGAATGCGTCACATATTTACACATATCTTACTTAATTAGCACAGACACTCCGCCGAATGGACGTCCTCAGAGAATACCAGAACTGACTGCTTTTTCCACTGCAGACTTGCCAAAGCTGGAGTAAACTGGGCTAAAATTATTCATTTTATGCATGTTGGCTGCGGTAGCCAGCACTCCTGGGTAAAAATTATGCATGGAGTATCGGTCTGTTTTGACAGAAATTGCAACGATGGTACACCCGGCTGAAAGCCGTGTAAATTCAGCGAGACTAGAGTAAAGCTATTAATGGGTGAGGGGCCTTTATCCACAGTGGGGATTTCAGGCGGAGTGACCGGAGGAATAGTTGACGCCATTGTGGGCAACTTATATTAATTACTATTCGCTGATGCGTTAGATGGTATAATAGCTGCGGCTATAACCATACTTTGCACTGACACAGCGACCGGCAGGGTCGGGCTGGCTGAATTTGTCAACAGGCTAGGCTCAGCAGTCAACGCGACTAAGGGCATAACCATGCAGTGTCTCTGGCGCGGTGGTTTTGAGCCCCTCAATTTCATTAGCCCTAGCAAGTATTTTCAATGCGCTCGATCTCCATGCCTATCTCATTTGTAGTGACATTCTGCACCGACTGACATGTTGCGCAACGGCGGCAGAATGACGTCATGAAACACAGTATCCAGATTATTTCCTTCATACCCCTCCCGACAGGGCAGCTGGAGTTGCTGCCCCGGTTGCACCCTGATCCCATCACCCTCATGCAAAAAAATACTGTTTGGCTGATATGCGGTTCATTGACAAGCGTTCAAAATTTAATAATGTTCTCCTGAACTTATTCATCTGTCGTTTTAATATGCACATCACATCACAGCAGTATGCACATCACATCATAGCAGAGAAGGTAAAAATATTGAAATATCATAGTACCGTACAATTAGTACGGCTGTCACATCGAGGCGCTGTGGTGTAGTGGTTAAGGCTTCGATTGCAGGGTTCAAGTCCCCGCGTTTGCAACCATGAAACCATGCGAAACAGGCCCTTCAGCAAGGCTGTTAAACACACAAGTGTCGCTAGCTGCTAACCCTGTGCCAGATAATTATTTATTTGAGTGAAGCAGGAAGGAAGGGCATCAGGCCGTAAAAACCGAGCTCCAGCAGTCCTGATCAGGGCGGGTAAAAACCTGTAAACCTGTGTGAAAACATGAACATAATGAGGTTAGTTAATTTTAAATGAACTCCTGAACTTATTTCGGTTTCAAAACGTGCATGGATATAGCAGTTCTGTGTATTCGAGAGGCGTCAATGTTTATCTGACTGGTTCCATACAGGATGGGATTGCACTAGTCTAGCCGGGACATAACGATGATGCTCGTCACAGAGAGCTTCTATCGAGTCGTTGAGCATTGACCGTTAAACTAACTATTCTTGAGGAAGCGACTTTGACATATATTTGTTTGACGTACTGTCAACAAATTAATTGCAAGCATCATGCTACATGCATGATTCCATCAGTTGACCAACACGCCGATGCAACAGAGTCAATTCGGATCACACAACGAGCGGGAACGATTCTCTATTTAATATTCATTCGACGCAGGGATTGCTCGCAACAACTGCTCTGAGATTACCATGCGACATGGGTCCCAGCGGCGCTGTAACTAGCCGGGAGCGGAGCAGCGCGAGCAGCGGCATCCCTGGGGCAGGCCTCGCTCAATCACGGCATCGCAGTGAAGCGCAGCTGAGCCCTGCACGTCGTGCACGAGACCCCTCGGGCTCGGCTGCAGTGGATGCCGCTCCCTATGGACTTGGCTCACAGCAAATCATATCTGCTCAGGAATAGACCGCAGACGGGACAGCTCGCCTCCAGATAGTGGGCCTATTGCATTAGTTTGCTATACTACATTGGATTTATCAATAATATTAAAGCACAATGTACAAAGCTTTATTCCACGAAATTGGTAGCTCAGAAGCTTACTTAGATATAAAACATACCTAAATGGACAAGCCATGCAAGAAAATGATAAGTTGTCAAATTATAATACTAGTTGGGCTAACATCATCAACATAACATGAATTGCTAAAATGTATATGTGTGACTATAAAGCGCCCTTATGATGACTTAGGTCATGTGACGGCGCTCTACAAGTTTTCCTATATCGATTGATTGATTGATTGATTGATAGATTGAATACCATCAAATATAAATCACAAATAAACTATATGTTCAAATTGATTTCACAAAGATACAATATAAAAGGTTTTGGACATTATTATTATTTGATAAATAAATCATTACATTCATCTTGACAAACTTTGACGGACAGGAAGTTCATGCACTAGACTGATAAACAGTGTAGAAGATTTCACTTTCTAATATTTATAACGTCAGTAATGTCAGGTCTTTTCTCTGTCAAATACAAACTTTCGTTTCACATAAAAGTGCTATACAATGCGATTAAATTGTGCATCGCTGTCTGAACGCAACGTGTTCTCCACAAAAATGTCAATAGCATCTGCCGACTGAACTTCTGACTTAATGTCAATGAAATCGAGTCGCTCCTTCACGCAGACGAAGGTCGGCTCCTAGAACTCATTGTGTTCCGAGCACGACATAAGAAATTCGAGATGATAGGTCGGTTCCCCGAACTCACTGTCATCTACGCCCGACTGAAGACACTCGGTCTGGTTCGGCGGTCCTACGCGGTCGCGCAGGATCGAACACCGGATAGAGAAAGGTCTACTCGATCCTGCAGTCGATGACGATGACGACATTGGGTCGGCGTGGTGGATTAAAAACAACGGAACGCTCACGAAAATCGTCCTCGACAGCGCGAGCGAAGCAATCGTCTTCAATTTCGCACCGCGCCGGCTGGTCTTCACGCTCTTGTCCACCATCAGTCACATTCTGTTCATTTGGACTCGCGACTTCTGGCTGGCTGTCCGCGAGCAAGCTAGGCTTTCCTATCATCTCGCTAAGTATCCTAACCTCCAACACTTTCACGGCAAGTACTATCATCTGTTTCGTCCACTTTTCATCCCCTTCAGCTACTGGTTCCAACCCGTACCAGCTATTGACGAATCTATAGTCTTTCCGTGGCACAGGCGAAAAGCCATCATAGCTTTCTTCGTTCTCCCACGCGGATTTGGTGTTGACCGATGCAGCGTCTACTACATCAGCCTTCATCTCATTTTCTTCACTTGCAATCGTTTCATTTCTGGCTGCTTGCACCTTAGCTAGATTCTCAACTTCCGACTCTTGATGAGCTCTTCCTCTTCAGCTGCTTTCTTCTCAACAAGCCTCCTATCTTCCCTCACTTGTTGCCGTACTGCAGCATCTTAAAATTCTCAACTAGCTGACCAGCAGCCACAACGTCTTTTGAACAGATATGGTGCCGGGCTCTTCAGCTCCCCCGAAATGATAACCACGTAGTGTACGGCAGATGCTTAACATAGGAACGGGTCTCGACCCAATTTTCAACCAGGGTTTTGAACTGTAACACAACCGCATTAAACGAACAATCACTCATCTTAACTGCATTCTCCCGCATAACGTCAAACTTTAAGTTGCGAAGGATCGAAAGACTACTGAGAGTCAAGTTGATAACTGGAAAGAGGATAATGAATATTATATCAGCGTACGCACCACAGAGTGGGCGCAGTGAAGAAAAAAAGGAGGGTTTCTGGGAGCGTTTAAGGGAGGTAGTGGTTGCGATACCAAGAGGGGAGACAGTTTAGATAGGAGTGGGCACGTGGGAAGAAGGCTGAAGGATATGAGAGTATACATGGAGGATATGGTTTTGATGATAGAAATAGAAAGGGTGATATGATCCTTGAGTTTGGAGAGGCTCCAGAGAGTGTGCAACATATGGTTTAAAAAGATTGAAGCACAGCTTGTTACCTACAAATACGGGGAAATGTCTATAATAGACTTCATTATGATTGGAAGGGATCACCGGAAATGCATCAGAAACATAAAAGTCATCGCAGGGGATGAATGTGTTACGCAATATCGTCTCTTAGTCTGCGATATAAGCCTATTGAAGGAAAATCAAAACAAAGAGTTTTTGTCAACAAGATTGAACTTGACGTATCAAAACTAAAGAACGAAGTAGTGAAAGAACAATACCAAAGAGAAATCAACACTGAGAATAGGGAAGTAGGCAGGAGCGCAGATGAGGTTTGGGTGGAGGCACGGGATACGATGCTGAGCATGGCCTAAAAGATATGTATGTATGTATGTATATTGCACTTTTAACGCACCAAGAATATGTCATGCAAACGGAGATGGAAAAACATCG
>JAQIWG010010164.1:0-10166 GCA_034695025.1 Chamaedrilus cognettii
CAATACGTAATAAAAACTGCTAGAGTCCCGTACGAATGTACGGGCTTTATTCTAGTTTTTATATATATTTCAACCAATCAGGTTCCATCATTCGATCTTTCTGATTAATTTAATTATTTCAGAGAAACCTTGAAGCTACAAAATATAAACAAATCATTTGAGCTGCCTAGTTGGATTCCAACAATGGCCCCACCACCCTCCGCACCTGTTGTTCCCCACCTGCTTATCAAGCTGTAGCCAGGGCAGTACATAGCTGCAAATCCAACTCGTCTGCCTTCCCCGCTAGACCAGTTGTCTGTCATGCTATTGAAGAACAGCCCGATCCTGCGCACTCTACTGCATCGCATCATTACTCAGTGCTGGACAAGCAGGACCGTGCAACCGATTTGGAGAAGGGGGGTCTCAATCTTAAATTGCAAGAAGGCTGATACAGAAGACCCAGCTAACTTTTGTCCAATAACCACATAACCTGTTTGGTACAAGATTTTTGCATAGGTTTATGCGTCATCATTATATGAATTTCTTATAAAAAATAACTACATTGATCACAATATGCAAAAGGGCCTCTGGAGGAAAATAGACAGTGTAACGTAGCACACGGAAATGTTAACGCATGTACTCAGAACGGCGAAGAGAGAGCAGCGTAGAATTACAGTGGCACTGCTTGATCTCAGAAACGCTTTTGGGGAGGTGCATCACAAGGTAATTTCAAACGCTCTGAGATATCACCACGTCCTTTCAGAATTCATCAAAATATTCCAAAATATCTACAGCAATAACTATATGGCTGTCTCAATGAATAAAAAGACGATGCAACCCATCCGTGTTGAGCGTGGCGTTCTACAAGGCGACCCTAGTTCCCCGCTCCTCTTTAATCTGTGTTTCAATAGACTGATGATGACCCTTGACCAACCTGTCTACCGTAAACTCGGTTTCTCATGGGGTCCCAAACAAAGCCGTCAACAGTGAGCCTGGCTATAATTCACAGACGATGCAGTTATCATTGCAGCGGACAATGCCAGCGCTCAAGGCCTACTATTAAACGTCTTTCAAGATTGGTGCGCATGGTCGGCTACGAGAATACCCCTAGACAAATGCACTGCATTCGGAATGCAGAAGCGTAACGGTAATTATATGCAAATTATGCCGAACGACGCTGTGTCGGAGGGACAAATTCCACTCGTTTCACTCGAGGGGGAATACATTTATCTAGGCCGACGATTCAGCTTCGATGATAAACATGATTCTGCGAAGCAAGCTCTAGAACAAAAGCTGTTCTAACTCCTTAACATTACCAGCGGCCGGAAAATAAAAGTGCAAAAGCAAAACTGAAAATCCTCTCTCTATATTCTTTAGTAGATTTGGTCAAGAGTCAGCATCAGTCTATTGAAACACAGATTAAAGAGAAACGGGGAACTAGGGTCGCCTTGTAGAACGCCACGCCCAGATACTACGCGAAATAAAACTGTACGATCTTCCTGTCACTTAGGTCGAACAGAAATTAGATTCACCATGCGTCAGATACATAGAAGAGTGGCTCGAGATGCCCATCAGTGCATGCTTCGACGAGATTGCAGCCATCCCCAGAAAAATGGGTGAACAGGGGACCCAACAAAAAAGAATAAATTCCGAAAAATCTCTCGCTCAAAAGATGTGTCTGATGAAGCGCCATGCTCTCTGTTCAAGCGTGAGTGCAGACATACGAGAGATATGGTCAGACAATTTCACGCAACACATACTGATCGATCAGCTGATTGTGTCACATGACTCAGCTGCAGTGGCGACGAAGGCACTAAAGTCTGACGTGCAGCAGAAAGTGTTGAGTGATATATTCAGGCTACAATTACAAGACGCTCTCGCTAAAAGCCTCACCGAAACAGTCTCAAGGGAGAATATAGAAATATGGACCGCAACGCTGGACAATATGCCCTCACACTTGCACAACTTCGCTTGAAAGGCCTTCCTCCAGATCCTATCCACCGCTCTAATCTGAAGCGCTGAAACTGAATGCAAGACGCCTCTTGACCGCTCTGTGCACGTGGCCAACCGCAGACTAATAAACGCGTTTTGTCTAACTGTAGCTGTCCTACAGCCCTCCACCGCTGTACTGTTCGGCATAACGCTGTCCTGTCACTATTATTATCCTGGCTCAAACAAAGCATGTCTGCAGGGCAATAAGTATATGCTGACCTTGCCGAGCTCAATGTGCTGCCTGTATGTGATTTGTTGTCAGTTGTTAAACCAGACATAGCTGTTGCCAATAACAATTCGATTCATGCTTTTGAACTAACTGTCTGCCATGAAACCAATATGATTTCTCAGGATTATATGCGGAAAAAATATGTAGACATTCCAAAACATGGGTCCTCGCGTCGGAAATAGAAAAATTGTGCCACACTTCATAGAAATATCTACCCTAGGCTTCATTTTTAATATTTCTGACTAAGGCTGTGAATATTCTTGCAATGCCTAATGCTCTGAAGCATACGATTATCTCTACTGTTCTGAACTCATCATTTAGTGTTTATTGCAATAGAAACAACGCTGCCCTTGATGCTGCCTAGGACTCGACCGCGCCGGTCTCTGCACTAAATTGTTTTACAGTTTATGAGTAGGGCTGTGTTCATTAGGGAGTGACATCATGTGTTACAGTCAGCTTGCATACTGTATTCTGTAAATTTTGCATGCATTTATAATGTCTGTTACATGAAATAAAACAAATGTTTCCATTGATCGTTCATTAGGAAATGACAAAATACATCTTTGAATGTGAACCCATTTCGAGCAGAATTATAATGATCAGGGTAGCAGCAGAACAACAATCCAGCCAAATTTTATTTTCCTGTTTAGTAGATTTTCATAGAAACTGTCATTCTTTAGGCTTATATACGTTACAGGGAATGCGTTTAATCAGGGAATGCATATATTCCCTAAAATGTTTAGGGTATGAGTACATGCATATTCCCTGATTCAGTCAGGGATGTCTTCATTACCTGAAAATCATCCATGAATGAGAATTATTCATTAGTTATTTGCCTAACTTGCTCGGATTGTAAAGCGCCCTAGAGTTGTCGTAGACCTGTTATGGCACTATAGCACATTAGCTTGTATATTATTAGCATTATTATTATTAAAGACTCTGAGAATAATATCATATGTTACAAGGAATGTGTACAATCAGGGAATGCATACATTCCCTGCAATTTTTAGGGTATGTGTACCTGATTAAGTTAGCGGATGTTTACATACTCTGACTTAGTCCGTAAACATCCCCTGAGTAAGCCGGGGGCGTTTACATTCCCTGAAAAAACCAGGGAAATGCCCTGAAATTTTGCAGTAATTTTTATATACTTATCCTGAAATGATAATTGAAAAATGCCGTGCATTGGCTTATGAAAATGCTGATCCTCCTCCTCCTCCTTATTCACTTGAGCAGCAGCGGCTCGTTGCAAACTCCCGCCAACCATCCCTGTCTATCGCCATTCTCAACCCCTCCACCAGGCTCTTGCCCCCCAGGTCCCTCCTTAGTTGCTCAGCCCACGTCGTCCTTGGTCAACTTCGAGGGCGCCTCCATGTGGGGTCGGGCGTGCGCCCCCCCTGCGATGTTGAGCGCCACTACAAACATCGTGGGCAGGAACACCCAGGTTCATCCGGGCCACATGCCCGAACAAGGTCAGCCTCCGCCGCCGGATCTCTGTTTCACAGCGACGTTAGTGACGTGGTCAAATCAGCAAACCCCGAAAATGCTGATCATTGATCAGCATTGATGATGATACATATCGAGACTGAATCAAGGAATACACATATACCCTGAAAATTTCAGGGAATGTATGCATTCCCTGATTATACACATTTTCTGTAACATAGGCTTCATTCATGCGTCAGAGTATTGGTGAACTGCACATGTTCTGACACTGCATTGTGTGAAGTGCCCTTGTGATGACTTCAGTCATGTTACAGAGTTGTAGAAGTTGTCTGACAATTATTAAAATCATTATTATTCAAATCTAGAAATACAACCATCCAAGAAGTTTATGCACCAACGAGTGACTACAGTGAGTAAGATACATATCTCGTTTACGTGAAAATAAAACAGCTCTTAATTAAGCAGCCAAAATGGATATTATTATAGCCATGGGAGACTATAATAACAATAACATCAAACTTACAACAGATGCATATGGTTAGAGCTCAATAACGCTTGTAAGAAGCAGAACAGTCTGACGGTGCTATATTAATAACGATTGAGCACAGTTCAGTAAAAAAGATAATATTAAAAAATTAAATAAATGAAATCAGGAAGGCTGAAGTGAATTTTTTGCCTATCAGTGAAATAGTGAAACGCTCGATGACCTAGTTTCAATCAGGACGTGTAAGGCCAAATATGCTCGGGATGGCACAGTCTGCAGAGTCCCTTCTTTAAAAGAAAATTTACCATTTAAATGGCAATGCACAAGAATCATGAATATTTACATAGCCAAAGGTGTATTGTCTTAGAATTATCACATTCACAACGGGACAGACGCCTAACATCAGTGCAGAGAAGATTATGGTCACGATGTATAGTCCATGGAGGGTTGAGGATATACAGATTTTTTTATACATGTCAACATCAATAAGATCATGATGCAAGACAGAATAGAATAGGTCAAAATTGGAGACGAGTTGAAATAATTAATTTTGCGGCAGGTTGCAAAATATAACGGGTTGCAAGATACCTAGTATATTAGGTTCCGGGTAGAAATTTCAAGCAAATAGATTAATGATACAGATTTCGTCGCAAAATTTGAGAGGGAAGGAACCGGTCAAACTGCCCAATTTCGTGATATGCTGTGTTATCACCGCATGGTTGCTGGCAATCATGTAGCCTAGTATATACGATGAAGTGCCATGTGGTATACGATTGGGGTAGTTTAGGCGTAAATATCCTCAGCAACATTTTATATGATGCAAGACAATAATAGAACAAATAATTGTAACTAATATTTTTATCATTTGACAATGATAGGAATGAGGATCACGTTACGTTATCAGACCTTTTATGAAAAAGGGAAAAAATATGACAGTC
Organism: Chamaedrilus cognettii; assembly: GCA_034695025.1. NCBI lineage: Eukaryota > Metazoa > Annelida > Clitellata > Enchytraeida > Enchytraeidae > Chamaedrilus > Chamaedrilus cognettii. Next base: position 5,069 of record JAQIWG010010164.1, read on the forward strand.
CAATGCTGAAAACAGTTGCAATGCTTTAGCAGCATTTAAATTGCATAACTTCGAGTGAATCTAATTCAGATATTATTGATAGATAGAAAAAAAATTATGTAAATTGCTTATACACTTGTGTAGTTAGTATATGCATTTTGCTTAATTGTATGTCTACTAAATATGTTACAGTAACCAATAATATTATTGAAAGTGAAGAATGCTGGAATCTGCTAAATGTGGTCGTTTTATTACTGCATATACAAATTGAAGTACCAAACATAATTCATGAATATATGGAATGGAACTGACATCGATTTGTTTGTGTTTGAGCACAAGTTCAAGATGATTGCACATGTACGTCGACAAACGCCCTTCTGCACATGATCGTCACGATCAGCGCAGAACCATGCACCGCAGCAGCTTGCACTGCAGCCTGCACTGCCGAGCACTCTACAGTCTACACACGCTACGCCAGACACCATGAACTACGTCTAGCCTCAGGGCCAATGTGGCTCTACAATCAGTGATTGGTTCTCGGAAGCAGCCAATTTCAGAGAGCGCGTGTGTGAAAATTTATCGGTTGAGAAAATGATAAAATAAATAATGTGGAGTGTGATGCTGCAATAAAAATAGTAAAGGCCTGCAGTCCAATACAGTAGGTCTACCATTGTATTAAATTGCCAGAGCAACCATCCGTGACGCGACTGCTTAGCAGCGCCATGGATCTACAGCTATGCTGTATAATTCTGCCTGAACTTGCCCGGCCGATGCCCGGAATCTTATAACTTGGGTCGTTAGGTATTTTGGCTGCGTTTGTTTATGCTCGCGCGTTTTGGGGAATTTAACACCCATTTCAAGTGTTGTAGCAATTGAGTGATCATTCATTTCTTGGGGGGAGAGATCAGTGATTACATCGGTATACTTTTTACAGAAGTTCTATGCGTTTTAGCAGTGTTTGAAGGTGAGAAACGAGTAAATTTTCAGCGCTGTGCATTATGCTATTGTAACTGTAGTTGCCAGCAGTTGTTGCGTTCATTAATGTAGACCCTTTGACTGCTTATTAATTAGCCATTTGCTCGATCCACATTTAATGTAAATTTGCATTGTTTTATGGTATGCTAGAGTGGAAGCGCTGTGCAAAATTTGGTAGGTTTAAAAACTTAGAATATTTTGAACGATTATGTGCACAGCCTCTATAGCACTGTATAGTAAGCCTGCCCGCCTTCTGATACCTGTTTTCTCTGTATAAAAATATAGTATATACTCAGCAGTATATTTCACGTGATTATTCTGTATTGGTTTCTTGCCACTGGGCAATACCTTGCATTTTCTGATTAAATAATATTTTATTTTGAGAAAATCTTCTGTCATATCAGTAGGCTATCCTCTGTATCATTTCCTTTTAAGCCAAATACTTATCAAAGCACATGTTTTATAATATAGGGGATTTTTGCACCATATGTTATAGTCCACACGATTCTCATTAGTTCTGATGGTTCTAATTCGTTATTAACTTTGGCTAAATCACACAAATACTTATAGACCTTGCATATAATTTGATTTGAAGGTAAAGAGCACTACTGAGGGTTCTGACAGGATTAAGCTCCTAATTAAGTTGGATTAAGCCCCAATTCAAACCTTTCGACCTTGGAATTTAGGCCCCACCAATATATGAACCCGTGTGGTTTTGATTCTCTGGATAAGTGCTAATTAATTGTAAATAAATAGAGAACAAAGCCGTCACAGGGAGGTGTTGAGTGCTGGTGACGACCCAAAAGCGGTTCTCAGGGGGCCCCACAGAGGCCCCAAAGGGGCCCCAAAGGGGCCCCCTAAATGGGCCCCAAGGGGTCTAAAGGGGCCATGTGCCCCAAAGGAGTACCAGGGGGGTCCGAAAGGGGCACCAAAGAGTTTTAACACCACTGTTCTTCACAATGCCAATGGAGGTTCAACATTGGCTCTGTGGCAACTAATGGATGCCGGGGGCCCCCCACGGCCCCCCTAGACCTACCCACGAGGACCAAAGGCCCCCGACCGTATAGAAAATTAGAAAAAATCGACCGAGATGCTCTTCATGTTGCTGACGAAGGCTCAGAAGAGAATCCACGAAGGCGCCCAGAAGGGGCCAAGGGACTCAAAGGGGCCCTGCACCCCTGAAGCATAGACTCACCAGGGGAGCCTCGAAGGGGCCCCAAAGCCCAAAAGGGGCACCAAAGAGTTTGCACACCACTGTTTTTCTCGATGCTAGTGGAGGTTCAACATTGAACTTCGAAATTACTCATAAAATACGCCCCAACGCGATCCTTGCATTCTACAGCGAACACAACGCGCCTGGTTGTGCCCTTTACAAGGACAGCTAGCTGAGAGCACCTTCACCTTTGCTGCCTCAACTGTGTGGAATAGTTTGCCAAAAGCACAGAGCAAACTAGACACTGGAGTCCTTTAAGAACGCACTGAAAACGATTTCTATTTGATAGAGTAACGCAGAGTCATAGATTTTCATGGTTGCTCCACATTGTCATGAAATTTTCACTACGCCACTGAATTCGTGTTTCTTGGGAAGCGGGCGTGTAATAAATTTCCAATAGGACATATTTTTTTTCCACAACCATTGACTCTGTGGCCCCTCTGGAGTTCCCTCAGGGCGCCCCCGTGGGGCTCAATCTGGGAGTCCGGGGGCCACCTATGAGGCCGAAGGCCCCCCGACCGCATATAAAATTGAGAAAAATCGACGCAAAGGCTCATTACGTTGCTGGCGAAGGTTCAAAAAAAGCTCCGTATGGGTCCCTTTGCCTGAAGGGGCCATGGGGCCTAAAGGGGCCCTGTGTACAGAAGGGTCACCAAGAGGGCCAAAAAGCGGCCCCAAAGGGGGCCACGAAGGAGCATCAAAGACTTTGAACACCATAGCTTTTAACAATGCTGGCGGAGGCTCAAAATGGGTCCTGAGGTCCCTGATTCATTCTGGGGTCCCCTCTGGGTCTCCAAATGACCAGTGACGCCCCTGGCAGCCCTCTCAGAAACGAGTTTCGCCGGGTCCAGCTAGCTGCTAAAAATGCTATCTTTTCAAGTTGAATAAGGCTTGTACATGTGTATAATACAATGAATATATATATTACAAAATATACGCTGTGTTTAAAAAAAAAACCACCAAAGTTACAACTGTAACTTTGCCAAATGTACACCTTTTGAAAACATTCTTTCACCACTAGAAAGAGGACTAAATTTGCAACATTTTGCATATACTACTTACCAAAGCATCAAAATAATGTTGTGGCAATACACCAAAAAGTTTGAAGAATCAAAATCGTCGATTTTCTCAATACTACAGCATTATTATTGCACAATTTCGTCTTCATATGACTGGCAGCAGCTGCTAAGACAGGGGAACCATCTAGGTCGCTAGCTAAATAATAATAATTAATAATTATTCTCAAAAACACAGCGTTTTTTACAGCGCCGTAACATGATCAAAGTCATCACAAGGGCGCTGCACACAACCAATATTACAACAATTAGAAAAATTGCAGTTTGACAATACTCCTACACATGAAAGAAGCCTACATCCCACCCAAGAACAAACCTTTCAATGAAAACCTGCCATCCAGTCAAATTAATTACGAATATGATCTGGTAAAGAGTTCAGTTTTGAGCCTCTCCGTGAATAGGGCCAGGGAGGGGCTTATCTTGATGTGTAGCGGCAGACTGTTCCAGGCCTGCAGAGCTGCTACAGAGAAACCACGATCACCAAACTTGAGTCTGCTCCGAGGCTGTACAATGGACTGGATCTCTGCAGAACGCAGACGCCTTGAAGTCGCAGTGTTTGCGATCGGCACAACAAGTTCGGTGAGGTAGCGAGACGCGGAGTTGTGCAGGGCCTTATAGACCATCACACAGAGTTTGTAGGTCAAATTGCGCTTGATACCGCCGTATAGTAGCCTCGCTGCCGCGTTCAGCACAGACTGAAGCTTGTCGATTTGATGCTGCGCTATACCAGCCAGTACACCGTTGCAGTGATCCAGGCGTGACGTCACAAAGGAAGAGACGAGTGTCTTTGCCGACGCTAAGGGAAGTGATCGACGCGCAGCCTAGAAGCAGCTGCTGACCGTGCGACTGACGTGCGTCGTCATCATGAGCTCGCTGTCCAGGTGAGCACCGAGCAGCCTGACAGAGGTGACAGGTGCCACAGCGATGCCATCGATAACAAATGGTATCATGTGATCGACATGGTGCGACATTCTTGACGTAGAACACCACATGAACTCTGTTTTAGCAGGATTCAGTTTGAGCCTGTTTCATGCCATCCAGGCGTTCACGTCAGAAATGCAGCTGAGCATCCGGTCCCTCAATATCGCTGAATCTCATGGATTAGGCTTACAACTACCATAGATCTCCGAGTCGTCCGCATAGCAGTGATTCAATAGTCCATGGCGTTAAATCACCTCATGTAGACATGAGGTGATGTGTACAGAAGAAATAGGAGCGACCCGAGTACAGAGCTTTGAGCAACACCGCAGCTCAGGTCGCAGGCCGGCGCCAATGAATCACCACATCGAACCGCCTGCTTGCGACCTATAAGATAAGACTTGAGACATGAAAGTGCAGAACCGGTCACGTCAAAGTCGGATTCTAAACGATGGAAAAGGATGTTATAGTCTACAGTGTCGAAGGCGGCACTGAGATCCAGAAGGGTGAGGAGGGAGATATCTCCCGCGTCTGATGCAGCCACTAGGTCGGAGAACACTCGCAGCACATCTGTCTCAGTGGAGTGGTTGGCTCTGTAGGCAGACTGATGGTCAGGTAGCAGAGCACCACTTTCAAGATACGCAGTCGTTTGATGGTTTATGACGCGCTCTAAAAGCTTGGACAAGAAAAATAGGTTCAAAATTGGCCTGAAATTGCTGAAATCCAATGGATCAAGATTCAATCTTTTAAGAATTGGAGTAGCAATGGCCATTTTCATGCGCTCTGGTATAGTACAGTTAGTTATTGAGGTGTTGATGAGATCAGTCAGGAAGGGTGTAAGGAGCCCCACACATTTTTTTAGTAGCCAAGTAGGCACGGGATCAGCTTGTGAATGCTTGGTTGGAGATTTCATTACAAGTTGAGCGACCGTCTCTTC
>JAQIWG010010165.1:0-10165 GCA_034695025.1 Chamaedrilus cognettii
ATTTTCTTATAACATAGAGCAATGTTAGAGGGTAGCACTTGTGGTTTTCAAAAAATGAAAAATAAGGACCACCCTAATATATATACTGCTGATTATCCCTCGGCGACCGCGGGATCATCCGTAGAGATCAAGTGTCCTCTGAATTACAAGCGGCTGATTCGCTTCAAGACTTCCGAGAAGACCGACTTGCTCAAGTCTCGTCTGGAGGAGATCCTGTACTACGCATATATCGGATGGGAACGGGAATGGTACAACATCACGCTCGAGGAAGGGAGTCCCACGCTGAGGATGGACGCAAAACAGGAGGATGCGGGGACGTACATGTGCGTCAATATGTGGTCGGGCACTGCACTGACTGCACAGCTGGTTGTTCTTGGTGAGATTGCTGTTTATTTGTCGTGGAATTATATGTAGTTAAAATCGTAAACTAATTTAGGTAACAGTAGGCTGTATGAGACAGCTAAGCTAGCTGCAATAAACCATTAACGCTGTATAACCTGCTGCAATTGAAAATTTGATCAATCATGATGATGATGCAATTAATTTTATGCAGCAAGTGCAGAGAGTAGACTTACCTGGGCTAATGTTGAAAAATATTTTACAGATTTATTTTTATATAGCAGTGTACATACGCACACGCAAGAATTTAATTGCATTTATCTTGAATATTGCATGTATGCAGTCTAACTAAATTTTGTGATTGCCTATCGGACCTACATGTAGCAGGTCTATAGACTTGCTGAGGGCTGAGTGCACCCAGAACGCTATATTGCAGGCCAGGCTGTTTTACGGCTCTGGTTTGCGATGTACATTCAAATTTTTGCAAACAATAGCTTTGATTCTAATGCTCTGCATCTCAACATTTCTTTCTACTAAATACAACAGTGAACCTGCGATAACTCTTGGTATATTGCTAACGAATACAAAACGGCAATCGAAAGGATAAATCCGGTATCATCGGGGCTGCGGGGCATGATCGGGCCTCATTGTTGGCTTGTCCTGAATAGCAGCGTACATCTGACTACATGCCGCATAGTCACGGTGCAATATAACTTTTGCAATGCTGCACATTCAGCCAACGTAGCCGAACAGTGTCGAGTTGCTGCTTGGAGAGTGGATTTTGTCATTCTCCGCATGAATTTTTGAACTTTGGTGAGTAATAAACAAGGGGGGCCAGCATGTTGTGAGAAATGTTGTGTTTGTACGAAAATTTCGGTTGCACGCTCGGCTAAAGTTGTTTGTTTAGCTCAACCCGAAAATTTTGTCTCATATCACATTTTGTTTAGGCCCTACAGCGTGACCTACAAAATGTCATGCAGGCCTAGATGATATGTTCATCTAACCTTGAGCTTCTTGCGCAATTATTGGATATCGCTCTGCAGCGCGAAAATGCAGAACGTTGCTGCAGACATGACGTTTTGTAGTTTTGCATTAAAAGAAGTCCATACTTATTCAGGATTCAGTAGCCCTCTTCCCCCCCCCCCCCGCCAATTTACAGATTAACGCTTTCAGTTCTGTTTCGCTTCAGCGAAGAGAGTCTACGTGCATCAATGCAAAACAGCGTTTTTGTTGAGCAATAAGCCGAGTAAGCTGACAGTGGATTGGCGGTCAAGTTCAGCTGCTAACAATACCCCTGAATCTCTCTCGGTTTGCAATCTTAGGGTACAATGGCCAGGTACGGCAGTGATCCAGGAATTTGGTACGTTAGTCTTCCGTATGAGGCTACATGTAGGTCTACTTGTTTGCGTGTATTTAATCTCACGATATTGAGCTGGCTATTGCCTATAGGGCCTATATAGTTTTACGGCATGGAGCTACTTCCTATATATTGAGTAGGCTATATAGACTGTAGAGCATTGTGATCTTGCGTTGCAAAGTTAGTTGATATTTTGTTTAATTATTGCGCTGTAGTTTTGCTATTTTGACTTATTAATTACTTTTATTGTCTACCTGAAAATTTTTACTACGAAGAATTTGTCCACAACTCACCGTGTGAACATAATTTATGTTGGTCATGACATTGCTGTGTCACTCATTCAATAAAGGTCTCAGGACACCAGTTACAGCATCAAAAGCATTTTCTTTTCGCTGCACAGAGCCAGCTGCTTCAGGGTCGGACACGGCGCAGTTGACGATAATCTTGACGGCCACAGTGACTGCGTCCTTGCTGGGAGGTGTCTGTCTGCTTGTACTCTTCCTCATCCTCTTTGCTGTGCTGGTCGAAGGAAGAAGTGAGTCCCTCGGATTAAACATTGTTGCACTGTAATAGTTTGACAGAGTTCTTTTAGCTTGCATCATTAATAATTGCTCAACTCTAGTGCTAAATTTAATTTAATTATTGTGTTAAAGTTTTTAATCCTTGATGCTCAGTGACTTCAATTCACAACTAATATTTCATTTAAACATGCTAATGCTAGGTTCATTACATCAGAAGTATAGTTTAAGAGGCTTTCGAAGCGCAATAGGCCTATACATGCACATGCACTAGGAATAGATAAATTTAGTATATTCTAGAATCGGATCAAGCTTCAATCCTTCCTTGCGCAGGTTGTTATTGAATAGAGCGATACCGCAAAATAGAACCGTATTATATACAAATTAATTTACTCAGTCAAATACGCGAATTAGAATTTACAGTTTAATCAAACAGCTATTTTAAAAGTTAACAAAAAGAACACAAACGTAATAGGCTGATGTCAAGCAGAAACTCATCACCAAAGTTGGTGATAGTGATCTTATAGCTCGTTATGTTGCTGCTAGTTTTTCAGGAGTTGACAAAGAATATGTCACAGTAGACCGCCTAAAATTGTCTTACAATCAGCCGTCATCGCCCCTTGGCGTGTACGCGGCCCTCACCTCCCCCGTGTACGAGAAGATAGCGCTCGAGACGAGCGAGCGCCAAGATGGCGTCCTTGTCCCTCCTTCCGTCCTTGTCTGTATTGAACCTGATGCAGGGTCCGACGGACTGAAGCCCGATGAGGAGCCTGACGGTTAGCAAATGAGACACGATTAATATTAATCGCGTCTCATTTGCTAATCGTAAGGTCACGGCTGACGCTCAGGTTAATTCTGTATCGTACCTGCAGCTCGTGACAGAATAATCAGTTATTACATAGTACGTTAGCCTACACATGCACGCCTATAATACATGCATAATATATACATTACATATACTCATAATAAATAGATGTGCATTACATTATTTGTTATTTAATACAATTTGTTCTGAAAGTACATTGTATTAAGTAGGCCTATTATTGCACATCAATGCTAGGCTCGTTTGAGAGACTCGCATTATGATTTACCTCATGTTCACGCAACAGTGATATTCTGTCACAATGACAGCGAATCTAGAATCGAAGAATGCGAATGAAACTTCGTTTCATTCGCATTTTTATTTCATACGCACAAAGATCTGATGTAGTTGTTGTTTTAGCCCCTTAAGGAGAAAAGGTGATGCCCCATTTCACCAGCTGATGGTCGCTGGTGGTGGTTCCACCGTATCTGGCATGCACCGTAGAAACACTTGTGGCTAACGAATTTAAACCACCCTTGCCAAAGGGTGCACAGACTGACTCGAAATCTTTGCCGCGGCCGGGATTCGAATCCGTACTCGTAATCCAAGACCGTAACTTAGCCGAGACCGTGACTCGGCCACAACGCTTCGTCCTGCCCTATGGTGGCAGCAGGGGCAGGGCTGCCGCGGGTACAGTTTAATGTCTTGTCCGGGACATGACAAAGATCTGATAATTCACTGATAGCGAAGAATGCAAATTATCTACTGTGATGCCTAAATTGACTAAATATTAAGTGGCGCACACACAAATACACTAAGCCCTGAATTAGTAGGCCTATATGATTGTGCACATCTGTGATATCTTCGAAATGCAGTAGGCTTGATTACGCCAAAACTCATCGATTTTACTAAGTCATATCACAGTTACAACATAGTATCGAAAATATTGTATCTTATATCAAACTGCATACATGTACGTGCATGTATCGAACCGACAAAATGCACTGCAAAGACATTTTAAAAAGTACATGTAGGCCTACATTAGAAAGGAAATCTGCAAGCCTCCAATTAAATTTTAAATTGTAGCTGATTTAACAGGGAAAGCCATATGAGTATCAGTCATACATGTTAACTGTATGGGCTGTATTTGAGACACGTCTTATGTCATGTAATATGTTTCAATATTTTTGCGTTTAGAGTAAAATAGTGATCTATTGATTTATTGAACACTGCTCAAGATTTAACAATGCACTCGAGTAAGGCTATTGATTTTCAGCGCGCGCTAGAGTGCTGATGGTGATCGATTACAAATCTTCTTTCACTAATGCAAAGAAGATTACATTTCAGCAAGTTATAGGTCTACTGCATATATACATCCTGCATAAATTTAAAACAACGTGCCCCCAAACTCATGGTCACTTTGTCAAATGCCGATCGATTTTTACAATTCTGTCATCACTAGAAAGAGGACTAAATTTTCAACAAATTGCTTATATTGCTTATCAAATAAAATACAATAGTCTATCGGCAATGCAATGAGAAAGTTGAAGGAGGAAAATAAGGAGGATTTTCATAATAGAAATAATTTCATTCTCCAGATTTCTCAGTGTATTGCGGCAGCGTTATTGCGATGTTACCGTGAGCATGTATGCGTGATTCGTTGAACATTTATTCCTGTTTTTGGTACCAAAAGAAATAGCAAAATCAGTTACCATTTGACAGAGTTATACAACCATCAGATGGGTGCATCCTTTTTTGATTCAGGTAATTTCTAAGTAATCTAAACGATCACTTGGAACGATTTAGTTTTTCACCGCTTACAACGGTGACACCCACCGTTGTTAGCGGTGAAAAACTAAATTTAGTAATTAGACGGACATTGATTTTTTATGTTGCAGGCATAGATCAACGATTTGACAAGGGCAAAAATAACAAGGAAGCAACAAATCGGCTAACTAACTAAATCGGAAACGAAGCCTTCTTATTAACAGAACACTAAAATCTCGCTCGCATCTGGAACAATTAAAACTGTAGAGGCCTATTTCTAACCTATAGTTCTACGCCTTTCTCCTAAGGTTTTGCGACCTGAAATATAGAGCAACAATGCGCAAACCACTTCTTGGGAGTGCCATTGGAGCTAGAGATCTTGTATTGACAACTGAGATACCACATCTGGGGCGCTTTCTTTCTTCCTGCACCTTGTATGGACCACACCAATTCAATTGTTGAAATCATAATGATTGGCCTATATTTCCTAGAGGCTAATAATGCCGGATGGCTTAATTTTAAGTTTGTTCGAGCTGAATTCTTTGATTGCCATAATTAATAATCTCAAACAACGTCGCAATAGTTGACTGACATTCTCTGAAAAACAGTTGGTTCATGTATTACCGGTAGTATATATTGATTTAAACGTGAGGCCAATTTGTAAATCTCAAGTAAAAAATTGCTCACACATTGCTGTACATTGCATTTTAGGATATGGAGTATGGAGTGGGAATAAGGCACGTTAAAAAAGCTGCTGCCTCACTACTCAGGGACCTCCGAGCAGCACTATACTTAGTGAAGGGGTTTGGTACAGGACTCTTCCACATCCTTCAGTCCAGCAATGTGTACCACAGCCTGGAACTTGTGCTTAGTAAACACTTTCTCTAGTGCAGGCCTGTCTAGAAGGTCAACTTTGTAGAAGTGAACCTTCCCTTTTGCTATACGCGAGGTTTCTGTCCTCGCTGAGCTCACCTAGCCTAGCGTTTTGCCATTGCCCACAAAAATCGTAGCGAAACAGTTAGTGCATGATATAAAAAGTCTGCAGCAATATACATGTAGGCTACTATGCTAGAGTCGATTGACATTTGGTCTGCTCCCAGCGCTGAGAGTTGACGACACAAGCTACCATGATGTGCATGTACATGTATGAGTTCATCGCATGGTTTGTTATTGCGAAACGGACGTAAAAAATTCATTATTGCAGAAAACGCTGCTTGGCTGCTGGGATATAAAAATAAAAGGAATGCCACGTCTTATAAAAATGCAAGCAATATGCCTCGCTTTGTTATTCTAAAAGACGATTGATATGCGTAGGCCTACAGTATATTCACAGCACTATATTCAAAATACTTGAGACGGATTATGCCTTATACTAGCCAACAGTATTTGCTTCAGTGTAGACAGTCTAGGGCAAAGGCATACTGCTTCATAGCTATTTTTTTTGACGCTAAAAACACTCAAAAAACAAAAACCACGGACAGCAATTTATAGTATCGTTTATAAATGAAGATATAATATTTAGACAGAACGAGCACGTCATTACACCAAAATAATTATTATTTGCTGTACAATAATTTGGTGTATAATGGTATTAGGACTTCAAGTGCCATCTCTCGTCGCAGAGCTATTGACTATCCAGCGAGTTCCGGTTTGCTGCTTGCAAGCGATTGGCAATAGTATCAGCTTAATATCGAGCATCATCACTAATATCGGTATTCAGAGAGTTAATTCATTAGAGTTCCTCGAGTTGGCTCAATCGGCGGATTGAGTGACGTCACGCTAGGCATGGAAGATTGACAACGGTCACTCTCAACTCGCAGATTTACCAACCCGAGGTTAATTCGCAATGGTGGGTACGGATATAAGTGTGATAATGAGCAACTTTTCTACTCTAGTTTTGGCTCTAAACTTCAGCTTTATTATGTCTTGGAGCACATCGACGTTCTTGATCCGATGTTTTTTTACATTTTGAACAGATCTTACAGTCCGTCGCATATTTTATTATTTGGTGACTTGGCGGTTGACCATTTTGAAAGCTGTCAGCAGTTGCACTGCGTCAAGTGATCAGTGCATTCGAGTGGCGTGCTCGACGTTAGCGTACAATAGTTTGTTGCACTTGATGTGAATTAAAACAGTATTACATTGTCGTTAACGGCTGCGATTTTATAGAAATTTATCGCATGTATTTTGCAACTCTGTGCCGTTTAACACCAGAGGTGAAATTTTTCCGATCGAGATGCATCTGTACAAGAGCTGCGTGCGTGTATGCAATGCCATGCATGCATGCATACAATTTAGGGCTACTATGTGCACATCTAGGCCTAAATTGTACATAAGAACATGGCTGCATGCTGCCTACTTATTTTTGCGATCACGGCATGCATAATTAATTATTAATTATGCCAACGACATTACGCGCACAATATGCACGATGTAGGCCTACATGTACAATGTACACCGTGATCTTAGCCTTTCTCAAGATAGTCTCCATTGGCTGGCTTCAAGTCCGCTTCGTGAAATTATCTTATGTTGAATGCCAGGCCTCTCAAGTTCACGCTTCCCTTCAACTCTTATCTGCAGAGCCGTTTTCACTAGTTTGTTTCCGTCGCTATAAATAGCCCTAAGCGCGTGCTCTAAAGAAACCGTTTCCGTTTTACAGCAAACTTAACCATTCTTTGATCGGTTGCAATCTTTGCATGGCTACACAGTTACTTATTTGCAGTATATTCTGCATAACTGCATACATGTAGCCGGTAAAGTATAATCCCAAATAACAATGGTTATTGTTACTACCGGACTTATTGGGCATCTCGAAACATTATAGTTCCCCGATGACCTGCTTGTGTCGTCGTGCAGCCACATTGACGTCAGTGCGCAATGCGCGGCAGCGGAGTGACGTGGCCATATTTTAAAGTACGAAAGTGCAGCGTAGGCTAGTGGGCCTTAGCACTTAATGTTATGATTAACGTGCGAATTGAAAGTTTCAAGTTCAACGTCAATTCCACAGAGTAAGCCTAAGCACAGTTAGGCTGAATGCTTAATTAGACTAAAATGATCAAATAAGCTATGGCTCAAAGGCTTCAGATTCATTAGCAATAATATTTAAACCAAATTCTCACAAAAATTAAAGACTAACAATTAAGCCTTAATTATTAGCTAAGGCCTAGCGCATTCCTGTAGCTATTTGGTCATGCGTAGGGTTTATTAATGGCTTACCGCTTATTTTGTGACGCTTCAAAATCAAAATGGCGATGACGACAATAGCCACTGCCGCGGCAACAACCAAGGAAGCGATAATGATACGACGCTTGGATATTTCTTGTAGCTCACTCTCGGGTTTCTTGATTGTGTCCTTCGTCGGAACATCGGGTTCATTGGTTGTTAGCTCTCCGATATCTGTTACAATGCAGTGAAATTATTGACTATTTCACTAGCTGTTACCCTTTTACCGACGCTTCGAAATTCAAATGTACTAAGCCACAAAATTGATTTGCAATTGCACATTAAACAGTGGCACATTTTGCGACATTATTTGGAATGTTCGTTTTCCAAATCATTACCATGCAACGCCAAGGATCGTGACCTAAGCAGACCTGAAATATATTATTTTGCTGAATGGTCCTTGTCTAACGGTGTATGGTTTTAAGTCTAAAATATGTGTACAAACTAGTTTCTTGTCACTTTAAGTCTGACTTCTAGCAATGAGCATGGCCTTTTCTGGACTATCTGACAATGTAGGCCTCAGCATGCAAATATTTTTTATGATGACATTTAGTTAATGCTTAAAATCGACAACGAAGCGTGTTTAATATTTTTATCGGCACCAAATCTAAATACCCCAATACCTAAATATCAAATAAGCAAGATAGATATGGTGACGGGGAAGAGGTTGAAGACCGTGAGGACCGTATAGGAATGGATATGCAAATGGTTTGGCGGCGTAAGGTTGAGGAAATACCGTCCCCGTGTTCTATACTCAAAAAACTTTGACGCTATGGTTTCCTGGTTGACAGCTCTTGTGTCAGACGCGGGATTCTAACCACCAATCTTGACTTTTCATCTCGGCGCCTAGTTTTAACCTCTAATTAAACGCGCAAGTATCGGATGGGATGTGGTTTGGACAGCTTCTGCGGGGTTCGTGGGGGATGGGAACAGTTTTTCCATTAAGAAATACGGCTGAACTAGTATAGCGATTAAAATAATTTTGTGTCTCACAAAAAGTGTACTAAATTTCACTGTGACCTCGGTCGCGATTGCAGCCTAAAAACTGCCTATAGGCCTTATATTAAAATATTGTTCTTGTGTGTTCTGGAACCAATGAATAATAGGCTATCGCTGTTAATTTCAAATCTAAACTTTGTTTTTCTCTCTGAGGTTTCATACTTTTAAACCAATTTTGGTGAACTTAAATTTCAAAACATTTTCCCCTGTGTGTCTAAAGAGTAAATACTTGTTTGTTTAAATAGTAAAAGATGGTTGAGCAATTTAATACCGAATTAAACGTAACTAACATTCCGCTTGAGTATACGGCGCAACAAACACTAGCCCAAGAGTGAAAAGGATATCGATTGAGAAGAACAGCAGAAGAGACTATATTTAGAGTATTTTTTGTTTTGTTAATATATTGGGTGAACGTCATGCAGCATTAATTTGCTTTTCTGTTTTTTAGGTCACCGTCTATTCCCGCACGTGTTTCAGGATAGATTTATGCCTAGAACCGGTAACTTGAACTGGAAGGTACAGGAACTTGCTTGTGTGTATCTAAGAAATTGGTTATCGGCCTATGAATTAACCAAAACTAAAAATTACTCCAACGAAATCGCTTATATTTAAAGTATTTCGCTGAAGCCTTACATTGCACCCACTTGCGCCACGTCTGCAGGGCACGAGTGCACATTGGCACCGGCCCACTTTCAAAAAACAGACAGGGTGGTCCGGGGTGGGCTCGGGTGGGCCAGGGTGGGCCAGGGTGGGCCAGGGTGGGCCAGGGTGGGCCAGGGTGGGCACGAATGATGTGAAAAGCGCAAATTGAGTCTTAAGAAAAATAAGTACTGAATATATTGGTTCATTGGTTACATGACAGACAAACCGCTGGCATTTATAAAATGCACAATATAACAATTACGACAAGTCAATAGACAACAACCAGCAGTTTAGTCCAGTTTCCGAATCATGCTCAAATGAAGTAACATGGATATGCTATAAAATCTATAAATTATTTTGGACTAGAGTCATCATCGCAGTTGCTCATTGGTTGGAGCCGACTGTGGCCCTCTCATTGCCTTAAGCCGTTGTCCGAGGGCTATATATTAGCCCGTAGTGTCGTTAGCGATCTTGAGGCACATTTCAGGTTTTGTACAACCCACCATGGTGAATTAAAAA
>JAQIWG010010166.1:0-10165 GCA_034695025.1 Chamaedrilus cognettii
GTATTAACAAATTTTTCGGAACATTTTGTTTCAATATGGTTGGACCATGGTTGGATTCAGAATTAGTTGAATTATGTGTGGAGGGGTCGAGGATAATTATTTCTTTCGACGCGGGGGAGGGCGGCGCCAAAGGAGTTTTTATGCCATATTGCCACGTCAAAATAACTGCTTCTTTCATCCCTCAAACTTACTGCAGTAGTATGTAAAAATTTCTAGGATATATGCCTAAGGATGAAATATCGCGGATTGGAAAACATAAGTTGGTCTTGAAATTGTTGACTCCACGCCCAGAGATGCTTTTTTCGCTCGGGCATAGAATTCTTTTTTCGTTGGAGGGGGCTAGTTGAAAATTGAGGCAGAGATTCAACTTCCTCAAACTCCCCCGTCGATGCAGGCACTGGGTAGAGTTTGGATCAGAGATCTGTTGCAATAGGCAGGCTAGATAATAATGTGATGCGAAAGAACAAAACGAAGAAGAAATAATAGAAGGAATCATAGAACACAAATCTGGCGTCACCACGCTGGTTAAATGTATCGTCCCAGGTCCCCGTAAAAAGTAATAATAGACAATAGACTGAAATTCAAGGGAGAAACAGGGGGAGCAGTGGGATCAAGTAACACCCCCCCCCCCCCCCGCGCCCTATAAATATTCTAGAGGCGTAGGCCCCTCAACAAAGGCAAATAAAAAGTAGTTTCCCACGTCTCTAAATTTTCAGTAATCCCGGACGGCGCCACGAAATAATGAACCCTCTGCCCTGACTAACCCCGACAAGTCCTCAATAATTGGCGATAAATGAATGTACGTGTACTGCTACGCGCACGACTGCATAGCAGCCGCAGTACGACTGTCGTTCACAGTTTGACGTGGATACGTCGCCGACCACGGCGGAATGCGCGTTATTGACATCATCATTGACGCAAGCCTGTACCGACACGGATAATGCGCAGGATAAGAGCCTAGAGGGCGGTAAGGCCTAGCGACGTAGACGTCATATGATGGTACAATACGTGTAGGCAAAGTAGGCCTCGGCGGACAGCGTTTCATTTCAACAACACTTTCCTGGAAGAAGCCTCTCAAATTATACAAGAATTTCTCTCAAATCTCAATTCCGGAGTCGGTCTATTAATATGTGCGTATAGTATACAGTGCTAGTTCTTAACGCGTTGGATTGTACCTTCGACTAAGATTTCAAATTACTGTAGGCAAACTATAAGCTATTGGCTTGGTCACATTATGGTACTGTTCTAGGCTACAGCCCGTGCAGCACCACATAACCCGCACATCTTTTCTTTTCCAGCTCGAAAACATGGCTAGGCTGCTGGACTACAAACGATGGCGCCAATATGAGGACGTTATCGCAGCGTGAGACCAAGTGGCTCCCCGCAGGACGACAGCAGTCTGCATTGTACACTCGGCCAACAGGCCTAACACTAGGCTGCACCTAGCCTGCGCGGGCTGGGATATACACAGACGTTGGGTTGAATTATGTTGCGGATCACGAAGATGCCGTTCATTTGCTTTAAAAAGTGACCAGTCTGTAAATGTTTCAAAGTAGCCTACCGGAAAGTTCATTTCTTCAAAACCGCTTTCCGCGTGACTTCTCCCGCGCCGCCAATACGATTCACGCAAAATGTCGTTTTTTCATCTTCGTTTGCGTGACTCATTTCTGGTGCGTCGAAGTGTACATAGGTTACCTACAAATGTCGTACGTACGTACATTGATGCACACGCATCCAACGCAGGGGCCTGACACACAAACGAAGCCAATTGAGAGCAAATAAAAAAAACCGTTATCGTACGACATTGTTGCTCACAAAACTGCAACGTCACAATATTCTCTATTGAAATAAAGCAAACGGAGCCTAAACAAACCGAAATCGGCTAGACGCAATACAAGCCAAAACTACAAAACTCAAAGCTCAAACAAAACAGCAGAAAACTGTCGTTACAAAAGGAAAAACTTTGATGTTAGATTGTCGTTGGCCTTGCATTGACAAATAACTAGCACATGTAGCAGAACTACAACGCTGTGCGCAATAAATAGTATATACTGCAAACCGTCAAATTTTCACCGGTGCATGCAGTTTGGACAAAATTCGTTCATCGGCAAATCGCGAAAATTACATGAACTAAACTAACGCTGCGGACGCTGTTTACATTTGGCGCTCTTCGAAAACTCAAAAATCAAGTGCAGTCCGATTTCTAAAGAGGCAAAGCATCAAACCAGCATGCAGCGAAAGTTTCATGGTTGACAGAACGTCTATAACCATGAACTACACTGAGAAAAATAACGGAGAAAAGAAGCTTATCAAACCACCCTTGTGCCGGTTCAGCCGTAAGACGTTCAGTCAGCTATAAATAAGCAGTTCTACATCACTGCGCTCCTCGACTTCGTGCTTTCAGGCAGTGCTGTAGCTTTCTTTTTTGCCGTGGCAGGACGCTATTTTGGTTGTTTGAGTCAGAGTCCCTCATTCCAAATGTGGCGGCCCTTCAACCGTGGTTCCACGTCTGCGGTATCTACACAGTGGCGGCCAATGGCGGGACGCTGTTAGAAACTTGGGCGGCCCGGCGGGACGGCGTCCCGCTGCGTCGCATGGCAACTACAGCACTGGAAGTTTCGAGGAACAAGTCCGGCAGGATATATGAAGGCTCCATGTCAACCTCTCGGCTCACCTCAGAGCTCTGATGACCGGATCGGTCAGTACGGAACCTTCCACAGGCTGAAGCACAGCGACAACATATACCCCGTCTAGCGATCATCGCGACGTCGCAATACGTACAAGAATACAAACATTCACATAATACAATATGTAGAATAACTAACGCATTTGTAGTGGAATAATTAATAAAAGCGAGGCGCTGTGGTGTAGTGATTAAGGCGTCGGACTGAGAGTCCAGAAGACCTGGGTTCAAATTGCGGCGCCGACAACTACATGTATGAAGCCATGCGTTACACGGGTGTTAATACAGACACGGTCATACAGTACAATACAATACAATACAATACAATACAATACAATACAATGGAGATCAAAAACGACGACTATAATTATTGTCAATGTACATTGTACAAAAATTGTAATATAATGTCAATTCTACGTTATATAGAAATTCGTGCTCCGAGAACAGATAAAAAACATACTAAATTCACGTTTCAGCAACTCCCACATAGCATTACCAATTACTGTAATCCAATTACTCACCTGCAAGGTCATTATCACTAGCAACACGACCGGTGGCGCTGTAGTTGCATGCTTCTCTCTTGGACCGCAGTTCCGCTTTCTCAACATGATCGTCCTGCGACATACAAGAACCACACGTGCACTTGAGTTAAGCTATTTAGTTTTTACGTAGAATCAACAAGTTATAAAATACATGTCGACCAAAAGACAATGCAAGAAAACACAGAATCTAAAAGCCAACCAGTCCAATATAATTCAATAGATCTATCCAACATACACCTGCAAGATACTTTACATGCACTTAGTTAGAACTGCTCTCTTTCCCGAACCTACGATTTTCCCGCACCTACGATTTTCCCGCACCTACGATTTTCCCGCACCTACGATTTTCCCGCACCTACGATTCAAGCAAATGATGTTTTTCCGTCTCCGTTTGCATGACATATTTTGGTGCGTTAAAAGTGCAATATACATACAAACATACATACTGGAAAAAACTGATAAGAACATCATTTCCGACCAGATATTTACGCCTACATTTTAGAGAGCTTCTATTCAAAATAACGATAATTATCGATAAGTACCCTGCAATATGAAAATCTCAAAAATATTGCCGATTCCTTGATGATCTCGGCGAGTGAACTAGCAAGATTATTTTGGTTGAAATATTTGACATTACTCTCATTAGTTTGTAGGAATATTTATATTTCACAAATAAACAAAAAACGGGAGAGAAATGTACGTTTCTGAAATTACTTCACCACAGTGCATTACGTAGACTGTTCAACGTATTTACCGTAACGTATTTACCGTAACGTATTTACCGTAACGTATTCTGATCGCTGCAATTACCGGTAGCTCATTATAATAGCTGGCTATAGCTCGGAAGTCTGCAACACTGTTATAGTTCTCCAGCACGTGGAACCAGCAACATTACCTCAGGTAGGCATGTCAAATGGTGGAAAGCACTTAACATGCCCCGCCCAAACAAAAACAATTTTTTACGGATTTGCCAAAAAGGAAACAAACTTATAGCAACCAAATAAAAAACTTTTACAGCCAAGCATAGCATAGCAAGGCGACGATAGGCTTTGCCTGAGATTCTCTTATCTGGGGGGGCCGTAGTCAACACAGCCGCGACCGCCTAGCTGGAGCGAGATTTGAGGTCGCGCCATCCAAAACACACGGTATTGGCAATTTAGCTGGAGCCACCTCAAAACTCGCTCAAGCCAAGCAGTCGCAACGATGGTGACTACGACCCATGGGCAAAGAGCGGACGTTGCTGCCGTGACAGGACTGGTTAGCTGATGAAGTCCGTCTCTCTCCACTCTCCAGTCTCCACGTACTCGATCGCGCTCACCGCTCGTCTCTTCGTGTCACCTGCGCCGACCGTAGACCTGGGTTTGACTCAAAGACACACTGTGTCAATAAAGGGTTACACAGCATGGCAACCGCACAAATCAATAATTAATTAATCCAAAGTTAATTAGGCCAAACGTTACCCATAGCGAATTTCAAAACTCGTCGTGAATTTGTCTCAATTCAATGTTTCTACAAGAGCCAAAAAGATACAATGTAGAAGTAGATGATACATGTCATAAACAATGCGCTCACTTGCCACTTTGTTAACAATTGCGCCTGATTCTGAGCCAAGAGTCTATGACTCTGTAGGGACATGAGGATAGAGGATGGCGGAGTGTTAAAGCACAACGATGAAAGTCGCGTTCATATGCGCGCGGTCCTTTCAAGCTAGCGACAGCGCTGTAACTTTGTGAGTGTCAACATAGTGCTGCAGCGCATCACACATTCTCTTTGTCTGACAAGTTCGTTGTATGAATCTATACAGTAAGTATGTGTAGGCCTACCGCTCGCTATACACGGTCGTTAGTAGGCTACTAACCATGAAGAAACTCTGATGAAGCTGCGAGAAGCCAAACCGAGAAGTAATCTACACTCCCTCCCCTGTACCCCCCCTCCCCCACTTCATAAGATTAGGTTATGCCACCTCCTCCTCCAGCGCTCTCATTTTTAAAAAACTTTGGTTTCAACAACATTTTAGACAACGCATCGCGAAAACATAAAAAAAACTTGCATCTCCTTTACATAGGTACAAAATGTCAGACATTTCATATTAGATCCGAGACTATACTGTCTACAAGGCAAAGGCTAGGCTCTACGTACAGCCGAAATTAATGAGTCTCTACTTGGAGTAAACATGCTAGACTTGTGCCCTCCAAAACGTAAGATGTGAAAATTTCTTACAAAAAGCTTCTCATAACATTAGTCCAATAGGGTTACAAAATACTAAACTGTTTAGCCATCGCTCACACGGTCTCTAAACGGTCCATAAATAGCGGCAAACATAAGATATTGCGCGGAGACTGAGAAATTAACGAAGACCAATGCAATGCACCACGGCCCCGTCATACAAGCACGACGTGGGAGATACATGTAGTGGCGACGCCGGACTGAAGCAATCTGGGAGGTGGCTGCAAAACTTTAATGTAGGCGGCGGAACATTCAAACTTTTTATTTACTTATTTACTACTTACGAACAGCGACAGGCACAGAAAATCAATTTCAAAAGGCAAAACAAACAAGAAAAAATAAATAAACTAAAAATAATTTAGAACGGTTTGAATCATTTGAAGCCTAGAAAACTGGTGCTGAAATAGTAAGCTCACGCAGTGCTTTGCACAAAGCACAAATTTAATTTAATCCATCACAGCGTAGGCCTGCGTCATTTTCACATATCTTAATTGGAATGGCAACGAATTAAAGAGTAGGGGGGCGGGGGGGGGGGGACGGGCGGCGTGCAGATTAGGGGGGTCGGTCTATTCGTCTGAGCTTGAATTAGGCCTAGTGAAAAATTTAGTATCAATTAAAACTTAGTGCCACGCAAGAATAGTTCGAGCAGTTCTGCGTGTGCAAAAATGGCTTGCTTCAATCAAACGTGCGGCTGTAAAAACCCCTCAAATAACGCCAAATTAAGGGTAACAGTCCCCCTTTCCCAACGCTATGATAATAATTATGGTGGCCGCCACTGCTTTGCATCTCAGAAGAGACTTCCCTGCAAGTCGTCAAAGCGTCTTCGCGCCCTATAGGTGGCGCCGTCGTACAGCCACTTAGCGCGGCGTCCATCAATTATTAAAGGTCAATCCACGAGGTCGATATCCAGTGTCGCCGCAGAGATTCCTCTACGCCTTTTTATTCCGGCTTCCAGACGCCAAGACTTTGTCGTCTCGAGACGCCAGGGTCTTCATTTCTGGCGTCGCAGCCGTGAGAGTATGCCAACATACCATGGACATTACATATACATACATTACTTGCATAACATACACAAGTCAGGAAACACAGAATTGATTTGCAGCAAAGAGCTTCCCGGACTCGTCGTAAAAGGCGACTAAAAAAGGGGGAGCTGTTCTGTGCCGGCTCTTTTGCACAGAACCGTACTGTAGAATAGTCTTTGTACTACACACGGTCCCAAAACTACCAAAAAAAACATACACGTGTAGGCTTACATGCACAATATTACATGTATTACATACATTGCATGCGTACATTGCATGCGTACATAACATACATTTGCAGTGACACCGATAACTTTGAAATCTGGCGTCTTGAGACGCCCAAGGTACGACTTTTCGCGCCTCAGACACATATTCTGGCTTCACAAGTGCGACGCTGCGAGAGCACATTGTGTGACACCAGCTAACGGAGGACCTGGCGTCGCTGTAATTATTTGCAGCATAGCGTACTCGTACACTGTAGGCGTTGTGTAGTGGGCTATTGGGCGCGATACGGTGCACGACACTGATGCGAAGTGGGTGAAGGCTGTGCATCGGGATAGAACGCCGTGCGAGAGGTGGTTTGAAGCTCGAATTGAATCGAGTTAATTTTATTTTCAGTCGCGAGAAAGAAAACAGAGGCCCCGCAGTACACAGTATCAAAATAAACGTCACAGCAGCAGCGGACTAAAAACAACGAGCCGCAGGCTGTGACATGAAGCACTTACTGCCGGACCTCGATTTGAAGTGCGATTTTATTTTGTAGTCCGAATTAACCGATGAAAATATATGAAAGAATTGTATCGAATAATCTGATTGGTTAATTGGGACCACAAAATAAAATCGCATTTCAAATCGAAGTCTAGCAACCGGCCTTTAGTGGATCGTCTTTCGTACAACAACACGCTTTGTCACATAGATTGAAACCATTGGTAGAATGAGTCATAATCGAAAGACCTGCAATGTCAATCCTTGGTCAAAACTTATCTCAATGCGTTAAATCATGCATTAAAAATTTATTGCGCAATTTCGCATAGTTGTGAGGATAAAAAACATACGTTTTTAATAATTCACACGACATAATTGGAGATTGAAACGAAGAGACTGAAGTGTGTGGAAAGTTGGGGGGAGATCGGCCACATCGCCCCTCGCTTCAGCTGATCAGCCACTGACGCGCTGACGCTTTAACTTCTCGGCGACGCATTGTCGTCTCCAGCCTTCTTCCAAGAATTTGTAGTTCGCTTACGCTGTTGTCGTCTCTTTTTCATTATTTGAAATTTGAAATAAATTCTAAGCCACGCGTTTAACGGCAGAACTGCCCATAGCCTACGCGTGTTTCAAAATCGGCGGACGACTCGAATTGAGGGGCAGAATAACATTCGACTATTTAGCATTGCAATGAGCTAAATTTATTTTATTTTTTAATTCACATTTATAATCTTTTATTACAATTTGAAATACAGCAAAATACATTAAAATACAGTACACTACATTAAAATACACTAAAATACATAAGAATACATAAGAGTCCATTGTCAAACGTAAAAATGCATTAAAATACAATCCAGCGGAATGAGAAAAAATTTAAATAAAGTCAGAGGACAGTGAACTTAGTCACGCGCTTAAGCGAAACGTTCATATCTTCATCGATTACGTGGGCTGCCCCACAACGTGCTGCACTTCGATGACGGTTGAACGGTTTCGCGAAATTGCCCAAATTTGTCTCCGCTGAGTTTTTAAATGCATTTTTTGGCCGGCTGTATCGTCAATCCAGACAAGCAATGTTCATACTTTACATCGCCATTCCAGTTTCTTCGACATTAATATCAGTGTAGCTCGCCGAACAATGCGTAGTATAGCTAAGGGCGTCAGGGTCATTGGCGATTTGCAAGAAAAATTCGTTTCGGTTAGTTAATTGAGTCGGTAGACAAACTTAGCCAAAAAGCTGAATAGTCTTCGGATAAGTTGTACAATCAAATTGGCAGACAAGTCAGGTTCAGTTTAATGAGTCACGTTCGACTCCGGGATGAGTTTTGTCGCTAAAACTTTCACTCGAATGACAATGTTCAGTGTCGACATTCTTGCTCAGACAAACCGAAATCTTGCCTTAGAAAAGCTTGCGTTATAATAATCCTCGCGTTTGAAATCTTGCTTTTCAAACACAAGTTATTGAAAAACATCGTGTGGCAGTTCAAAAGCAAAATTGAAGTTATTCGCTTTTCAGGCGCGAGACGACCCACTCTATTGTCGCCGGACCTCTGTGGTCTACACGCACACCATTTGGCCAGTAATAAGATATTGTAGTTGCAATTTATTGCTGTGCCGTTTTCCATAGTGCTTCCAAATTGTGATTTTTTCACAAATGCCTCGTTGTTCATCGCGTTGTGGCAGTAGGAATGAATGCAATAGGCAAATGCAAGACGTATTGAAACAACGCCCGCATGCGCTCTCGCAAGCGCCATAAGATGTTAGTTCACAGTGATACTATTGAACCCAAAAAAAAATTCAGGGTTTATTTTGGGAGGCGTAGTACGCCTAAGACAAGGTTTTTTTTTACAATGATTACGTCTATTTAGAAACGGGCAGGCGTAGCGTTAAAATAAAAATGAATAATGTAGGCGTAGGTCTACGCTTTTTTAAGATGTGGTGGCGTAACGGCTGCCTGTGTAAGATAGTCGTTTAAAAGCGACATACTGTTAAGAACGGTTTCGGAAATTTCTATCAGCACTCCCCCGTCGAGCGATCTCATCGCCTTTGTAGGCGATGAGAGCCTGTTTTAAAAGGCTTAAGCGTAAGATCACGCCTGTTTTATGAGAAGGATGCGTAACGCTACTCCAGTTTAATCAGGGCTAAAATTAACTCTGGGAATATCCCTCGATTCTGGGTACCTGGGCCTAAAACATATAAATATCATTTTTTTACAAAATATTTCCGATATTTCAAAAATATTTTGACGAAGTAATATTTCGACAAATTCATCGTTCTATCAAAAATATCCCCCAGATATCTGGAGATTTCCATTGAAAATCGGATCCTCAAACACTGAAATATCCCTAAGTCTAGCAAAAGGGGCCCGTGTGCCCCTAGTAGCGGCATCCGTGCATAGTTGTTACCGCTGTGTCAGTATAGGCGACATGTGGGCGTAGCCTACAGCTAAACGAGCACAGTGTATAGCCCAGAGCGTTGCGCCCCTCACTTTCATCACGTTGTCTTGGACGCGAACCTCGCAAAGATTTCTTTCTCGCTCTGTCGTCAGCCGCTCACAATGTCGCGCGCGTCTTTGCTAATTCTCGCGACGTCGTACTTGTTGGTCGTCGGGGGCTCTCTCGTACGCGGATTGGACGACGATGACGTCAGCATCTGGACAAGGTAGGCTTAGCTAGGCAGATGCTTCCCCGAGAAACGAAGAAAATTGAGGTAATTGAAGTGAATTGAGAAAATTGAAGCAAAATAAAAGGGGTGGCGGGGGGGGGGGGGGTGGGGTGCTGACAGAAATTTTTGCGTCAGTGTAACTGAATCCGCATTACTGCTGTCCTGTAACAAGATTTCAACATAAATAAGCTCAAAAGTTTTGCTCACTACACTGATGTAGCGCGACACCAATTTCATGTATTCCAATTCCAATTCCCGCACCTACGATTCAAGCAAATGATGTTTTTCCATCTCCGTTTGCATGACATATTCTTGGTGCGTTA
>JAQIWG010010167.1:0-10165 GCA_034695025.1 Chamaedrilus cognettii
ATCAATAATATATCAATATCAATAATATATCAATATCAATAATATATCAATATCAATAATATATCAATATCAATAATTTACCAATATCAGTAACATATTGCTACTTCCCTGTGCGATATGCTTCGGTTTTATCTGTCGTTATTTTTTAATGATACAGGTGATGGCTCTGACAGCGTTCCTGTCGTGTGTGCTACGCAAGCCTGACCTTGAGGAGGAAGGGACTCTGGAGGACAACCAGCTCAAGCCTGACGAGGAGCTCGTCAATCATGGACAGCGGGACATCCAAGGTAAATTGTAGTTGAATAACTAAGCTAGTTTGTTAGATGCTTGGTTGTATCTACATTTTGTAAGTTGTAACATATTGATCTGATGCACCAATTGGGATTTCATCGTGTGCGAGTCATGTTTTGCGGATATTACAAAAAAACAACAAGAAACACGAAACCAGGAGATAAACCGGTCGGCACTCGGTACCACATACACCGGCTTCAAGTCCACAAGCTTTTTCTGTTTCTTTATTAGCAATGTTGTTGTTTTAGTTTTTTTGATTAAACTTAGCATTTTTTTGGTTAAAGTTTTCATTGACGATATTTATTGCATTTCAATGAAAGTGTTGTATTTTATAACTTAGGCAGAAACACGCCACTGTTGCATTTTCGAGGTATTAAAGAAATTCAGTGTAAACGCTTTGCTTTTGAACGTCTAATCCTGAATATCAAGTAGTACAAGAAAGTTTGCCAATGAAAACTTCACCGTTTTTACACATTTGATAATATTTTTGATATGCAATCATTATTTTTCCTTTAAACCAATTACAGTTTCCGGCTCGTCGTTTTTTTTGTTTTTCCACAGAGATCATGCGAATGCGAGAAATGGCGCACGCTGAAGCCTCCCGACCGGACATGGAAGAGTTGAAGCGAGCGCGCGAGATGCGCCTCAAGGAACTGGACATGGAGCGCATCATCAAGGACTGTCTCATCTATCTCTTCTTCATTCTCGTTCTTTATTTCATCTCCTATCAGGACAAGGACCAGAGATCCTTTCTCTTCTCACAGGGCATTCAGAATCGCTTCCTCGGGGGAATTCCGAGCTTTGACAATGTACGCTGTCACACTTTTCCCTCTTTATATTTTCAATGTATTTTTCCATTGGTTGTATATTTTTGGTTGTATATTTAAGGATTTGATTTAATGGTGCACACTGTGGGCCTTCCTAGTTTACCTATTCTATCTTCGGTGCTGGTCAATGAGCCCCAAAATAGATATTTGACAGAAAAATTCTAAAGCCTAATTTATGCGATTTTTCACTTTCTGAAAAATCTAACCTTCTCTGTTACTCATTAGCCAATAAGCTAGCGATAACAGACTTTATTGTAGCCTATCCTTTTTTGCCACGTCGGCAGAACTTTGAAAGAATCATTTCAGTAACGGAATATATGCACGCGCACACGTTTTGTTTTGTATTCTGCTGCGCATTGAGAGACGCAATTACAAATTGCGGCTTTAAAGAGTGATGTTTGTAACGCATTTCATTTATTGCTCTGTTTATACAGTAAAACATGAAATTTTTTGCTGCAGGATGTTTTGGCGGTTTTGGCTCTGAGAAGTTTAGCTGCGCTTAATTTTCACGTTTTTGACTGCCTAATGAATAATGGACAACATAAATAGCTTCTGCAGAGCTATTTTCGCGCATGTGATTTTTGCGAGTTGGCCGATTCGCGAAATTCGCCAAAATTGCATACACACGAAAATGTTGTGTTTGACAGTATGTGTTGACGTGCGCTCTTTTGCTCAGATCGGGAGTACGTCGGATGTGTACGCCTGGGTCAACCGGACGTTCATTCCGAACCTCTACTCGAGCGGCTGGTACAACGGGCAGGGCCTGCAGGACTGGAGGGAGGCTCTGCAGACTGAGGATCACGTGACTGTCAGGCTGGGCGTAGCCAGAATCAGGCAACTGCGCATTCAAAACGGTAAAACGAAATCGATCTAAAACAGCTGTAGTTGTTGGATCATTAGCACTAACTCAATCTCTGCAGCGTATGGCCGATCAAGGCCATTCATTCACACGCCGTCTCGTGATTTCACCAAAGCCGCTGTCAATTTTTTGCTCAATTGGTAGCCATTGTATATTGAACTTAATTTTACCACCTTAGTAGGTCCAACAAAAATAGTAACATCATTTATGACATCCATTCTAATGCGTTACGGGTCTGTAGCGCCGTATTCTACGCGCAGTCCTATGCTTTTAAATCCTTCGTTTGTTGCTAAAGATTTTGGCTAAAACTTTGTGAAAATGAATGGTGAAGTGAAATCGTTGCTCATTTACAATCTATTGGATGATGATGTAGAAGTGCAATTTGGCAACAACTAATGAAGAAATTGCTGAAAGAGCGAATGAGATATAACTGCTAAAATTAAAAACTTGTTACATAACTATTAATTAACAGGGAGAATGTGTTAAATAACGATTTAAAGGGAGAATGTATTAAATAACGATTAACAGAGAGAATGTGTTGCTGTGCGTCACAGACTCGTGTCGCATTCTGAAGCTGTTCCGAGGGATCGTGCACCACTGCCGCAGTGACTACAGCTGGACGGAGGATGACGACGCGTCCTATCAGCCGGGCTGGAACGATCCCATGAATAAGAAAAACGCAACCGAGGCTTACAAGCTCGATGTTGACCAGGTTTGCGGAGCATTACTGCTTTATATGACATAGCTGTACGCAAATTGCTCTGTTGCCAAACATCCATTGCTGAATAGTAAGCTACGCAGCGCAGAGGTAATTAGCATTAGCTGGCAAAGAATCAGGAGTTGTCTCCTCGTGGGAAGCAAAACGTGCAATCTGTGTGCGCAATGATGACGATGACTTTGCTAATTAGTATCAGCAGATTGCTGGATAATATAGAGCACAATGCTAGAGAGTACGCAGTATATTGCTGAATTATACACAGCATTGTTGAATAATCATGCAGCGCCCTGCAATCTCATCTATATCTCATCTTTTCCGGTATGTAAATTTGAGCTTTTCTGCCTGGAGCGAGTCATTTTGTTGCTCTTTTATTCGTCGATTAAATACGTGATATTTAAATATTTGACGAAAAAATGCATGGCCTTAAGGAAACTTCCTTTGATGTTCAGGTGAATTCCTGGCTGTATCGTGACTCGTTTGAGCTGAAGAGCGCTCCATATATGGGTATCGTGAACACGTACAAGGGAGGCGGCTACACCTTCAACTTTTTCAGAAGTCCTGCGAAGACGCTCGCCAAGCTTTCAGAACTCATCAATGGGGTGAAGGCTTGAAACACGCTTCGCTCTTACGTTGTTTTAATAAAAAGTTAACTTAATAGTCTCTGAAAAAGGATGCAGCGCGTGCATGTAGAGTATAATGCATTGGTAACGCATCAAAAATATGTCCTCGAAATGAAAATTGGAAAAACACCGTTTGCTTTAAGCGTAGTTGAGGAAGAAGTGCAGCAAACTACATTTTTTATACGCGCAATTTTCATACATTTATATTGGTATTGGTATCGCCATTGTGAATTAACCTCGAGTTGGTCAATCGGCGAGTTGAAAGTGACCGTTGTCAATTTTCCATGCCTAGCGTGACGTCACACAATCCGCCGATTGAGCTAACTCGAGGTTAACTCGCAATGGTGAATACCAAGATTAGATGTTCTGACGGTTATCCTGTATATCAAATGCTTATATTTCATGAATTTGCACTGCAAGAATATTTTTAAAATTGTTTTGTCAAGGACCTGGAATTAGGCTATCCATCTACTCTAGCTTTGACAGTTTAGAAACATGGCAAAATACCAAGAGCCAAAAATAGAAAATATCACATTTATCGTTCGTGCTCGTATTGTTTGCCTGTTATTGCACAGAACTGGTTGGACGTGCAAACTCGTGCTGTGTTTGTCGAGTTCACCCTGTACAACGCCAACGTCAATCTCTATGGCTCGGTGATCATGCTCGTCGAGTTTCTGGCCAATGGTGGAACAGTCACCTCGCAGGCTGTCAAGGTCTTCCGTCTGACCAGTTACGTCGGGTCGTTCGGAGCAATCGTCATTCTCTTCCAGGTAATTGCTCCAGCGTTTCACTTAGCTCATCTAATTTTTGTTGTCTACTTTGTCATCTAGTCTAATCTTTATAGCATCGGTGATCTATCATTTCAATACAGTCTAGATAAAATATTCTAATTGTTGCAGATTATAAATTAACACACTAGATTTTAACAAGTTATGATTTATTGCATATTCTTTGTTTATAGAATGATTGTCTATAGAATGATTGTCTATAGAATGATTGTCTATAGAATGATTGTCTATAGAATGATTGTCTATAGAATGACTGTCTATAGAATGATTGTCTATAGAATGATTGTCTATAGAATGATTGTCTATAGAATGATTGTCTATAGAATCTATAGAATGACTGTCTATAGAATGGTAAAATAGCAAAATAGAAATCTATGAATAAATTTAATATGGGTCACGTGGTAATGGCGGATGGCGGCGAGAATATTTAGAGAATTTAGAGAATAATGAATAATAATAGAAATAATAAATAGAAATTGTTCATAGAAAAAAAAAATACAGCCATAGTCTAACATTTCTACAAGACTTTTCTGTCAAGCGTCACCAAGATCTTGACATTTTCATTGAAAATCAGATCTTGATCACAGTTTATCGCTTTCTGAACCTCAATTTCTCTCCACTGCAGGTGATATTCGTTGCGTTCGTCATCTATTTCTTTGTCCATATGGTGAACCTGCTACGCAAACAGAAGGGCCAGTACTTCCTCGACTTCTGGAATGGTCTTGACTTCATCACGCTCATACTGGCCGTCATCACCATAGCTATGTACGGCATGAAGATGATCTTTGGCAACATGGCCATGGACATTCTCAACGACAGCGGATCCGGTAGGTGACCGAAAACTACAAGAAAGTGATTTCCGTACTGTTTTATGCTGTAATTATTCTTGACAATGTCAACAATTTTCTTGAATATTTTCTATACAAAGAAAACCGCAAAGAAGTGATCGCAATAGTATTTAGAACTTGTTTTAATTAACAAATTAACATTTGTCTATTTTAACATCTTTAATTTTTAATCTTTAATATCTATTGATCTATTTCTTGCATAAATATATTGTAGCTTTGGTAATGGAGAGTTTTATGGTTTAGGCAGTGCACTGAGGTGTTTTATTATCCTAGGGTTGTACGTAGGTATTTTTATGTACTAATATGTATTTTTTACTATTATTATTTTTACCTATTTTTTAAAATTAATTAATTAATTTTTATTTATTTATTTATAAAATATTGTTTAAAACAATATTTGCAATTTTAAACAATATTTTATAACTTTTTAATTTCAATTTTATTTCAATTTTTATTATTATGTATTTTTAAAGGTGACTTTTATGTATTGTTAATGAATGCATAATCTGACTTATAGCCATGCTCTAGGTTTTAGATGGTCAATAAAACATTAATTTTGAGCATTTAGCATATTTATTATTGTGAACAATATTAACAAGTGATTCCAGTCTATCTAGTAAACTACAGTACTGTGTTTAGTATAAAAAACGACAACAAAAACAACAGCAACAAGCGCATGCTATTGTCCGCGTCAGTGAACTTTAATAAGTGCTAATATCCGGAAAAATTCAGCAAAGAAATTATGTCAAAATTTAATACGATACTGAAATCACAGTTTGTCGCTTTCTTATATAAATTAATTGATATGTTATTGTGCACGCCAGGCGAGTACGTGAACTTTGTGACAATTGGTCAGTGGGATGAGACGTACGGCATTCTCCTTGCCCTCGTCGTCTTCCTCTCCACCATCAAGTTCCTCCACATGCTCAAGTTCAACCGGCGCCTCTCCATGCTCACCGCTACCATCGGACGAGCCAACAAGGTCGGTGGCTATCAACTTCAACTTCAACTTCTCTACTGCACTCCACCCTAATGGATGATTATTTGCAGGGCTGACGAACTTAGACCACCTTTGTTAAGGGTACACGATGTGACTCGAAAATCTTTGCCGCGGCCGGGTTTCGAACCGACGCGCATTCGAGCCAGTAATCCGAGCTCCGCGACTTAGACCACTCGGCCGCAACGCTTTGTCTATAGCTGAAAAGCCTGTATTTTATTTGATGAAGAGAGACATCACAGTGTTCCCGCTAAGCTACGTGCAGGGTAAATAAAAATAGATCTGTAATGTCCAAAAAAAATTCAGTTCTGTGATTGAGTGGTACATTTGCGTAATGCTGATAAATGTATGCCAAAGCTGATTAATTGCTATTAGCATTTAATTCATGAACTTCATAAGGTCATGAAACCAGTATGATTTCTTCTCAGGATTACAAAAGGAAAAAGTGTGTAGACACTTCCAAGCACGAGATCTTTGCTTCCCTGAAAAAGAAAAATTGTGCAGCAGGCCCACTTCATAGAAATACCTACGTAGTTACTACTACTATTAAGTAGTAGTAACGAAGTAGATATTTCTATAAAGTGGGCCTGCTGCATAATTTTTCTATTTCAGGGAAGCAAAGATCTCGTGCTTGGAAGTGTCTACACACTTTTTCCTTAATTCTTTTTCCTCGTCTACTCTAGGTTTCATTTCAATAACGTCTGTCGCACGAAGTAAAACAAACGTTTACATATCCTTATACAGGACCTCAAGTCGTTTATTATCAGTTTCTTCATCTACTTCTTCGCTTTCGCTCAACTCGGCTATCTTCTCTTTGGTACAAAGATCGGCTACTACGCGGGCTTCGTCAATTCCCTCCAAACGCTCTTCTGCTACGTGCTCGGCAACTTCGACTTTCCCGGTCTAGAGGTCAGGGGCCTGCTTTGCAACGAATCCTTAACTTTTAGCTTGCATTTTGCTTAAGTTAAAAAAATTAAATCCATTCTCCAGGAGCCATGATGTCATCGTTTTGTTTAACCCCTAGTTGGATATTAGTTTAAATGCATTTTGCGACTTCAAAAAAAGGCTTTGAAGTGTACAGGATTTAACCCCTAATCGGAGATTTTAGTCAAAATAGCCCAAGATTGCTCTATTTTGAAGCCTTTTGAAGCCTGCAGCCAAGCGTGTTTCTGATTTTACATTCATGTATCATGTTTTAAATATGACTTATTTTGACAACAGGCGGCGTCTCCCATCCTGGGTCCGATCTTCTTCTTCATCTACACCTGGGCGATCGTGTTCGGCATGCAGACCATGTTTCTCGTCATTATCATCGAGGCCTTTCAGGCCGTGCGCAATGAGACCAAGTTCCAGCGCAACGACTACGAAGTGGGGGAGTACATCCTGAACAAAGCCAAGGGTATGATCGGCTTGAAGTGACGACTGGGGGGGAAAGGGGGTTTAGTAGATCGCGCAACCCCTCTGCCCAGTGACTGAATCGGATTGAAGTGATGACCGGGGGGGAGGTGGGTGAGTACATCTTCAACAAAGCCAAGGGGATGATCGGCTTGAAGTGACGACCGGGGAGAGGGGGCTAAGTAGAACGCGGCAGGCTGCAGCCCCTCTGTCCATTGACTAAAGAGTATTTGGTTTCGAGTTTTAGACTCTGTGAAAACTGGTATCATCGCTGAAGATTTGTGATACTACCACCCTTGTTAGCGGTTCCCTGCAAAAAGGACTAACAATTATTGGTGTCGTTGTTTTCTGCTGCTTTTTTTTGAACAGAGAAAGATATTTGATTTGTGAAGCGATGCCCAAAAGTTTTAATGACTAAAACACAATGATTATTCGACGCCGCAAAAAATTGTGGGCTACTACAAATTCGGGGTAAAATGGCTAGTGAATTTTGAGAAGAAACGTTTTGTAGCGTACGTGTAGTTGAAACTTGGGACGACACAGGCAGAAAACATAGAATAGCAAAGATGTCGATTGATATTCACTTCAGTATTATTAGTTATAGGACAACACTTGAGCTTGAAAGTTTCCTATTATCTCACTACCACTGTGATAATATTAGGCACATATACGAGTCAGTAATTACTACAATAGGAGTCACTTAGATAATAGATATTAGATTAGATATAGCGCGCTTTAGACGATTAATATAAACACAAAACGATCGAGTGTTATGTCGACTATAATGTTGGTTTTTTCGCAATTTTTTAACGATTGAAGCTGGATTATTTTCATTAGTAAAAAAAATGTACACCTTTAATGAACGCATTGAATCTTTTGTGAGCACGTTCTAGACACGAAACAAATTATCAATAACCCGCCTTTCTTCTTCTGAAAAACTCAAGTAAAGCATATATATATAGTCTTTTTAGTATTCATTATCAAAAACTATTGAGATAATTACTAGTAATACATGTTGTATTAAAACCGATACAGTTATATTGTTTTTCAAATTCTTGCAACTCTATCTAAACAATTGAGCGAAATATGAATAGTTCTAAATCTCTTCATTATCACTGTAACCTCACTCAAGCCTGCATGTCAGTATTTTGAGCAATAGTCCACACTTGACACATCAGTGGGAATGTTGTTAATATGATTGAAATAAAAATGTATTCTTTCATTTATTCACTGTTGTTTTCAATACTGAATAAGTTTGGCCCACTGATAGAGAGGGTGTTATCGTCTTTAAGGAATTTGCTGCATTATACAATGCATGTGGCACAAATCCCTTTAAATGTGATTCGCTGCTTTTTAACCGATCCTCATCATTTTTAGAGAAACCATTTGATCTGTTTGTATCATCTCTCTTTCTGCCGGGACATTTCGCCCCGCTCCCGTTCACACTAAGAATTGTCAAAGGAATCGAAACGTATCCTAAATCTCTCAAAGCTCCTCGGTTTCCAAGGAGCGCTGAAGAGACGGTGTTATAATGCGACATACTTTGCTGTGAATTTTCACCACGGAAGACTGTCTTTCGAGCAGGCTTATTTTCGCTTGAACCGCTAGACACATCTCCAAACCCCATATCTAGCTCATCTTCAAATCTCATTCCTCCTTCATCGCTCACATTTTCCAATTTATTTCCACTTCCCATGCGTACTATTTCATCATCACCGCTTTCCAATTTTTCCGCATCCCCGTTGTTCTCTTCTATAACCTTCACGGTATCAAGCGTGTCAGTTTCGTCGACACTTTCTAAAACTGCAAAAGGCATCGCAATGAACGTCGCGGAGCGCTGGGAAGTAACGGTATCATAGCTTGGCGGTGGTTGCCGTTGTTCATCTAATCCTGTTCTCTCAGTGACTGAAGAGATAGCTGTTTCCAAATGTGGTATCGGCGGTGAAAGAATTCTTTGCTTTTTAACGCGACACCAAACGATTAGTACAATGATGAGGATTAGTAGAACGCCGAAGAAAGCAGCAGCAGCGATGATGAGACCTAAAACCGTTTGTGATAACGCTTTTGATTCCTGTGCGTTAATGACAACGATGCTGGATGTATTTGCAATGACTGGGCTTGTTGTGTGCTGACTCGGCTGACTGATCGTAACGTTAGCTGTTGCTTGTGTCAACTTCGTTGTAGATGTATCGGAGAGCACTCTACTACTCATGCTAGCAGCAGACGTAGGCCTACTATGAAGCGTAGCACCAGTGCTAGGTGCAGATGTAATCGACTGCATTGCACTTGTGCTAGCTGCATATGTACTAGGAAGCATTGCAATTGTGCTATCTGTAGACGTAATAGACTGCATTGCACTTGTGCTAGCTGCGGATGCAGT
Source organism: Chamaedrilus cognettii (assembly GCA_034695025.1). Lineage (NCBI taxonomy): Eukaryota > Metazoa > Annelida > Clitellata > Enchytraeida > Enchytraeidae > Chamaedrilus > Chamaedrilus cognettii. Next base: position 9,724 of record JAQIWG010010167.1, read on the forward strand.
AAACTGCATTGCACTTGTGCTTGCTGCAGATGTAATAGCGTGCATTGTGCCTTCAGCTGAGAAAACGGATTGGATCGCGCTTCTGCTAAATTGCATTACGTTTGTGTTAGATAAGGTAGTGCTAGGTAGCACTGTATTTGAACTAGCAAAAAGTATTGAAAAATGAGTTGTACTAGTGCTAGCATGCGTTGTACTACTGCTTTGATGCGTTGTTGTACTAGTGCTAGGAGGTGCTGTACTACTGCTTTGATGCGTTGTTGTACTAGTGCTTGGAGGTGTTGTACTACTGCTTTGATGCGTTGTTGTACTAGTGCTAGGACGTGTTGTACTACTGCTTTGATGCGTTGTTGTACTAGAGCTAGGACGTGTTGTACTACTGCTTTGATGCGTTGTTGTACTAGAGCTAGGACGTGTTGTACTACTGCTTTGATGCGTTGTTGTA
>JAQIWG010010168.1:0-10165 GCA_034695025.1 Chamaedrilus cognettii
CAATTAGGCCTTTATCGCATTTGCAATGTTTCTAAATTCTAAATACACATAGGCTACTTTGTCAATCCTTGGGGGGAATTCTGCCTCCACCTCCTTGGGGGGGATAGAGGCCACTGCACAGAACAATCCTCCACCATGCCAATCGGCGAAGCGAGCAACGTCAGTCCCACTAATTCGTCCCCTGTGACGCTCGATGAAGATAACAAAAGCCTCGTTATTGGCACTACGGTCGGGACCGGATCCGCGGTGCTGGTCGTCGCTCCATTGGTTATCGTCATTGTTATTTTAAGCAGGTATAATTTTATGTACATGTAATTCATAACTTAAGTATTATCTTTTAAAATTGTGCACTATTTTTGTATTGATCGATGTAATATGTACCCCTACAAAAGTAGCAAAATGTATTTTCTTAAAGGCTAAGTCGGCACATAGCTACGTCATAGCTACATGTATGTCCCAACGTGTGATAGCGGGTATGATTTTTTTATAGTAAATCATTGCCATTTTCATTTCCCTGTCCATTTTCATCAATGTTATCAAAATAAAAACATTTATTTGTTTTTTATTCTTCTTGCATTTTCTTCTGGTTTTGTTTGTAGTTTATAACCGTGAGTAGCAAAAAGATTATATACAGTCCGGTTCTCTGCAAGAGAGCCGACACCGGCAGAGAACCGCTGCCCCTTCTATATATAGTCACCTTTATTACTCTCCGGGGGCAATCTGAGCTGCAAGCCAATTCTTTGTTCCCGGCCTGCAGTGAATTCATTTATAATATTGACTTAAGATGAAGGACTATGTATGCAGTCCAGCAGTTTTTTGGTTTGAAGGTCAAAAATGCTTATAAAAGCTACTAATAATATAATTTTTTTGAAGTTTTGAAATACGTATTGGTTTGTGCAGAAGAGCGCAAAGTCAGAAGGCGAACACGCAATCCGTTAGCGGCGATGCAACAGAGTCGGCGCCAGAAGGCGATCAGCGTTATACGTCGCTTGATTCTGGGCGCGAGGGCTACACGACTCTTCGCAGGGAACGATCAGCGAATTCAGAACCGAGCGAGAGTGTGAGCCTTGGCACCTACGTGACATTGTATGCGACGAGCAATGGTCAGCAAGTGCGCGAAGCAACTCCATCACCTTCAATCTCGAGCAGGCAATATGAAGTATCGAACGGTGGATGGAGTACATTACGGGGGTCGAGGAGGGTCACAGTCTACCCTGCAGATATCAGAGCATCAATAAAACTTAGTTGCGGTAGCATGCTCTCTTGGCCTATATTATGTATAGTTACAGTCGCTTGTTCCCTTAACCCTATAGTTACAGTTGCTTGCTCCCTTAACTCTATTGTTGCAGTCGCTTGCTCCCTTAACCCTACAGTCAAAGTCGCTTGCTCCCTTAACCCTATAGTTGCCGTAGCTTGCTCTCTTAGTTGTAGTAGGTCTAGTTTTCTCTTGTGGCTGAACGAATGTCGAAAATATTAGGTATTGTGCAAACAAATTAATAGTAAAAAATCTGTGTAATTGACGAATAATAACCCGGAGGCCTATGTATAAGTGTCTTATTCTGGTACGGTATAGATACATGTATATTCGAAAATCGTCTTCAAGTCGATAGTCTTTAAATAGGTCCAGTGTGGGCAATGTAGAAGCCTGCGCAGCGCGTTTGGTGACAAACTGTTCGCAATTTTTGCTCCTGTAGATCTGTAAGAAAACAGCGCATAATATTGCAATATGCAATTGATTCTTTTTGACTTGGAATAATTGCTCTGAGTCCATATCCCCTGCTTTCGTCATTGGATATCACAAAAGTTAGATTTATTTGCATAGATACAATTATGTATGATTTTATGGCAGGACATCAGTTTAGGAAAATTTGCTCTACTAAATTCCAATGAATAAAAACTGCTACTCAGGTAATAAATTAGAATCACTAAGTTCCCTTTAAGGAGCTGCATTTTGTATTTAAAATCATATGTATCATGTATGGTAATGAAATCACGTTTTTCTTATTTGCTATTTTTACTTTACGAGAAGCATGGTAGATGCGAACAGTGCATAAATTGTACACATGCATGTACGGCCTTCGTGCTGACAAAAATTTAGCAAATTTTTGTTACACTGTCACTCATAACGTCCACTATGTAGGCTAATTAAGCATCGCCCCTTAAATCTAGATTTTGGCCCCAAGTTATTCGATGTACGCTGACGATTTAAACTTGCATATTTCTAGCTTTATTTCAACTCATTTTGATACAAAAATAATGATATTAAAGGTTAAACTCTTAAGCTGAGCGGCGCAGATGTAAGTAGTTTAAGCTGGCCAAAGTACTTGCACATGTATGCCTACCAAAATATAAACAGTTACTGTAAATAGATGCTTGATACTTGCGAAAGGGCGAGACATCAACCGAAGAGGACCACTCAGCCTGTCAGTGGCTCAAGTGTTACATCAGAGTCGGCGTCAGAAGTCGATCGAGAGTACGCGTTGCTTGGTTTACAACATCCAGTGCTACGTCGCTTCAAACTCAACGCTCAGCCGATGTACATGTATATCCGCTTGGTATCTATCAGACAAGCAGCAACCTGCCAGTGTATGAAGAAATTACAACTGATTCAATCTGCAGCGGGCAATACGAAATACCGGACATGGAGAGGAATACATTGCAAGAGTCAAGGAGAGCCACTGTCTACGCGTGAAATATCCGCGGATGAGTCGACGTAGGGGCTCAATATGACATAGTAGGGTAATAGTCTATGCTTACTGTCGGTTCACAGTCCACACATCATTTAAATATCACGATTTCTTTGGATTCAGTAGCCCACGTGACTATTGTACGCGTTATTACAAGTTAAGTGGATTGTAGCACTCCTACGTATATGATTTTTTTTTGAAGAGATTAGGTTGGCAACTGATTCTGATTACTTAAAATCACTAATAATTTGGTTGTGCGGCTGGTGGTAGTGGTAAAATATGCAATGATTTCATATCAGTGGTCAGTTATACCATAAACAGAGAGGGACAAGAACTAACTAAACGCAGTATAATGTGCATATACATACTTGTGCAACTTTTGCATGCCTGCACTATAATTCTATTTCAGTCAGGATGCACCTTGTGGAATTGTATTCCGTGTGCTGTTGTTTGAATAAAAAAAGGGAAAGGCTCTAACAGCAGCTTCTGTGTGTAGCCATATCAGGCGGCAGTGCTAATACAGCTACACCCACTGCGGGCAAAATGACATGCGTGCACCTCGCTGAAAATGACACACTGATAAAACCTATGCCATTTTACCCAGAAAAGTGGGGGAAATGCCATAACTATGAGAGCAAGTGGAATACTATAAGTATTGCATGTCATTTTTATCCGCACCCCACGCGTAAAATGACACAGTAAGCTCTTTCTTTAAAATAATTCTTATAGGCCTGACCCGCTAGACCTGTGTCATATTGAAAGCGATTTGACTGTTTTGCTATCGTGTTATTAGTTTTATTACTATTATAACAAGCGTCTAACGGCGGAGTTGGCCGTGTGCACGTACCGCGCCCACTTCGAATATAGCTCAAATCTTGACTAACCTTAAGCCCTGGCCCTAATCCTAACCCTGACCCTAAAGCGGCCCTAATCCTTACTTGCTAACCTTAACGGGGCCCTAACCCAAATTTGAAACGAAATAAATTTTCTTTCGCAATGATTGACAGTGGCGCAGTCAATTAAGCAACCAATCAAATGTGGACGTGCACAGGGCAAACGCCGCTATACTAGCCGCTTTTCTATTATAGGAACTGCGCAGCCTGAATGAAACGAAAAGCTACTTAAGGCCGGTTGCTAGACTTCGATTTTAAGTGAGATTTTATTTTGTAGTCCGAATTAACCAATCAGATTATTCGATACAATTCTTTCATATATTTTCATTGGTTAATTCGGACTACAAAATAAAATCGCACTCAAATCGCACTCAAATCGAAGTCTAGCAACCAGCCGTTAGATTGCTAAGTTTGAGGACACATTATCTTCACCCGGTAAATTCTGATGTCAAGGTTGGCCGATGTCACTTCGACAATTTAATTTTAGCATTAGAGAAGTTGAACATTGTGAGTCACTGTCGGTGTGTCAGTTAACGCTCACCTTTCTTTATATGAAGCTTTTATTCGACACAAAGTCAGACATAACATAAACAGCAACGGAAAGAAATTAGCAAGGGAGTGACAGCAACCAATAGTAACCCGTGCAGCAAATCAGTGTAAATGTGCAATGACAACATTGTGATAACGCCATCACAATTATTAACAATGATAACATTATGTAATAAATCAGAAAATGCGTAGTGATAAGAATGAAGTCAAAAGGTTCGTTCCAAAACTTTCCACCCCCCTCTCGGTTGGTTTAACGAACTTTACGCCTACACGCGTATACAGAATGCATCGACGCTTTTTTCTGCAGCCTGCGGCATTAATTTTTATCATACTACCTTATTTAGTATTTTATCTTTACTTCCCTTTGTTATAGGGCTGATACATTATGACTTTGTGGAAAATTAAATTTCGCAGATCAACTTTTGAACGTTTTATTTTCAAACCCGACACAGAAGCATTTAATTTCATTAAATATCTTTAAAAAATTGAATTTTTCAAACTTGGGACCGATAAACTATAGAAATAAACTTTGTGTGGCAGACGGAAAACCTAGCGTAACAAAATATCAGTTGTGTTGATATGAAAAATTAATTTCTAAAACTTAATTTTTGAAAGTTGGACATGTTCACTGTTCAAAGTGATAATTCAAATTTTCCAAAATCGGGCCTGTAGCTTAGATTAGGTCTACCGCCCACGAAGTGATTTACAGTCATGGTGTTGGAATCATTATGCCCGCAGAGCAAATCAAAAGTAGTAGGCTAATTATAATTATATAGGCCTATACAATTGTCTACAACAAGATAAAATAAGGCCCTGGCCTTTAGACATGCATACGAACGCATGCAGGCGTGCACGTCGCATGCATGCCTACATTGTCTCCCGAGTCTCGCCACATTGTCCCCAGGTGTTCAAACTTCGTTCCTGTAGGCATTCCCCATCGTTCATCAGCGTTTCCACATCGTTCCCATGTTCTAACATCGTCCCTGGATCGTCCCCCAGAGTTGTCCATGGGTCGGGTCGACCGTGGGTCAGGTCGGGTGACGTTTTCCCTTGATTTCCCCGGGTCGGGACGGGTCAAGATCTTATTGGGTCACATCCGATTATTATAAAGAAGTGTAGGCCTATCTTAAATCTTGAAATAATTGTGATGCTGCAACATAACTGTTTTGAAACTAGAGCACGGAATTAAAAATTGCATAATTTTGTTGACTAGTATTGAGCTAAATGTCATCACATTGACGTTTGTGAAACGAAAAAGGTTTTGAAAAATAAGTTGCATAGCTCTTTTAATTGTTCGCAAGAAAATTCTGGCGGAAAATACCGGCTGGGAGTTGAGTCAGCTCCTAACCTCCTATATCTGGGAACATTCGGTGCTTTGTGCGAATATATGTATGACGGCACGAGTCTGTAATAGAATTACATTTCATCATTGTGTAAGCATAGCAGAGGATGTTTAAGGTTAAAGCTACGCTTCTTTATTGTCACGTGATTTATGTCAATGCTGAAGTCATTGTCACAGTATTCTACACGAACGCGTGCAAAATATCCGAGTCGGCTATTTCTTTTTTATTCTATTGTCGCTCGTTGGAAACTTCTCATGCATGCAGGGCAGTAGCATAACCATTCGCCAACCCACCCTAGGGACATGCAAAAAAGTCACATTTCACCATTTTTTTCAAGCCTTAAGATAATGCACCAAACACCTTACATCACTTGTTCTTAGTAGATTCGAAGTAGCTTGCTAAGATTTAAGAAAAAACGTCAATTTGACACCTACTCAAGGAAATACTTAGGATATCATAGTGAAGTCAAATGGTACAAAATAAATATTGTTTGTTGTCAAATAATTTTTAAAAGTAAGCCTACTATTGAAGATGATATGTGGTCACGCCGCAAAAGCGGTCAAAAATGAAGGCTATGATATAGTATAGTACCGATCTGGACCTCCTCAGCATGTCGCTGTAGGGGATGCTAAAACATGTTTAACGACTTGTTCCAACGGTAAAGGATTGAACATTAAAAATCTGACCAACTTGCATATTCAGATTAAATGAACTGAATGGACTCATTCGACGACACTTCACATGTGCAAGTTTAATGTTTTTGGTGTCAGTTTGCTGCCACTTCTGCACATAAGCTTGCCCCCCTCCCCCATTGGCCCCCCTCCCCTATTTGGAAAAGTGTAGTTACGCCCCTGACTAGGTTGACCTAGGTTGACTACAACTGACTAGCTGGATGGCTCTTCCTTCTAAAATTTCTTTCAAGAGGGTAATTCCATTGTCAAGTAACATCCAATTGCAATAAAGGAACCGGTGTCGGCCATATTGTGTAGCATGTGTATTACTCAGAAACTATTGTCGAATGTCTGAAAAGTATTTTGAATAGCGTAACAGTTTTATTGCCGAAAAGAGTAACGAAAGAACAGTGTCTCCTAGATATCTTAATTTAATAAACGATGGTTGCCATTTTGGCCACGGGATCAAGTTCATTGTTGCCAACAGTTGCCAAAACATAGAATTTCAGTTCAATTCTGGAGGCAAACTTGAGAGCGGAGGGGAGAGGGGAGGGGTGCGCTTATGGGGAAGGGGAGCACACTGCACACAAAATGTTTTATTGAGAAGTAATAGAACATGTGTGCATTTAATACGCCTACACCCTACTGTACACAATAATTTCCCTTTTTCGTCAGCCTATTCATCTATTTCATATTTTTTATGATTGCCAAAATTGCCACCATATGACTTTTCATGGTTGCCGTTTCGGGTTCATGGTTGCCATTGGAGCGCCAATGTTACACTTTTTGAAACACTGCGAAGGAACCGAACCGTAACCGTCACGTGGGCTATACGTTACGCGGGCTCTACATGGGCTAACCATTCAAATATTAACGCTGCAGGGCGCTAGCTGCAGTCATCAGCATCGACAGTCGGTCTGAACCTATAACGGCCACTACAATCTACAATATCGCGACTGTTTGAGGAGTTCACTTGAGCGTGAGACGAAAGCACTTCTTCGAAAAAGCCTATAATAGGGTATCTGCAGTGTCCTACGTGTATGTATTATATGTATCTTCAACCTAGTAAGTCCTATGAGTATAACACTAGTACTTTTACAGTGTGTACGCTTATTTCAGGAAATTTCTGGAGTCCATAGAACCAAATATGAATTCCATGATGGAAAAATGTGAAGAGACTATGTTTAGAAGCAATCGAAACTTGTAGAAATTAACATTACCGGCAGGGTCGGAATCGTGACAAAACCAACATGGTTGGCTTATGACTTTACGGGGGGGAGGGGGGGGGAGTGTGCCGACAAAAAAAACATTATGGAGGGTTAGGGGGGGTCGGGGAGTCAAGATTAGCCTCCAGTGAAAGACCTGCGCTAACCCTAAATTTAAAGCAACAATTTTTGACACTCGTATATTTTTTCTTACTTCCGCTTATTTTTGGCACACAAAGTAGATAACGCTTTAGAGTGGGTGGTAAGCGTTTTTGTCACAAGGTGTTATATGGGGTGGGTGGGTGGTTTAACATGATAATCGTTATATTATTAATTATATAACAAACCCAAAAATCGTACAATAAGGCTACCGGATGGATGTTTGGTCTCGGTATGACAAAAATACATGTTTTTGGTGGGGAAAATTTCGTCTGCACCCACCCCCCCCCCCCGTCAAGAGATCTCTTGACATTTTGGCAAATTTTGTGGGATGGACGAAAGTTATGGCTGGTTTTTTCAACACGGATTAAATGGTGGTTCAGAATTTAGCCTATGCAAAAACGGTAAGCTAAATCCTGAACCACCATTAAGTCCGTGTTGGAAAAACCAGCCCTTGGAGTGTTATTTAACGTTGGGGTGGGTAGTTAAACCTTCCGTTATCATTCATTAGGTGGCGTCGGTGGGTGGCTTAAATAGCTGTTTATCAGCGTTATCTAATTTGTGAACGGCCCCTTAATTCACAAAGTTACTAATTGTTGACGGATTTACTAATACACATTTCCTATACTTATTATGTCACATTTTTTATAAGGCGTGGTTCTGGAGGGGTTGAGATATCATTGAAAGAGGGTGCGAACTCCGTCCCCCTGGCTTTTATTGCGCAATAGCTAGGGGGGTTGAAGATTACTTTTGGAGGGGGTTTAACCTTCAATGAAATCCAGAAGTGAAGGTTCCTGTCAACACCCCCTCTTCCTTTGCCTCCATCCTTCCCCCCCGCTTGTGAGTTTTCCGGTAATATGGAAAGACTCAAATTTACTTGAGGCGGGAAAATTGGACTATTATTTTAGACGTCGAAACTTCTATATGAAGACCTTAAACATCCTTGAAAATAATCTCTGGGGCCTTATTTACGTACATTTCTTAAGATTTTCTGACATTTTATCCTAACTGAAATTTAAAACAAATAAAATACAATCGCCGACAGCTGTGACGTCGTTATTCATTTGCGCGCGACCGTGCGGAGTTTCCAATAAAAAAGATAAGATTTGCCAAAGATTCTCTTAAGACAATCTTACGACTAAGGTTGTCATAAGATATCTACGTGAATGAGCCCCCTGTGGATCGTATCAAATCATGCCCTGCATGGCCAACCCATCATTGGCAGCGAATAAGCTCGCATTGAAGTCATAGATCATTAGCATTTACGCGCTCGGTAGAGTCATTCAACGACTGGCAAGACTCGCAGGCTATAGGCATATCGTGACAGTTTTTTTTGCACTTCATTATTGCCCTTTGCTGTTCTTTCCTCGACACATTATCAGCGCTTTTCATTGCGCATCGGACAACACTAAACTCGCGAATTTCACAATTTTTTAATCTGGCAGAGCAAGCTATCAAGAACATAGAGAACGTTCGTATAAATTAAAACAAGCCTAAGATAATTGGCATCATCCGTTGACTGTTGAGATCCAAACAACTACACTCGCCCACCAAGGATCGCCTCGCGATGGAAGCACTAACACGTGTTGGATACCACCTCGTTTGCTGTCTCTCTTTCTGGGCTCTGCTTTCAGGCAGCATCAAGACTGCGCGTAAGTTCAGATATTTGTTTGTTTTCTTGTTTTTCAACGCACCAGGCATATATCCAGGATTTTTGAAGTAGGGGGAGGGACGTGAGATGTTGCAGCCGGAGTGTACGCATAATCCTAAAACAATCAGCTGCTAAGACTCATTCTTACTTCTCTTTTCTTTATTCTCATTTCATTTATAATTGATTTCATTATTTTTTGGGAAAACAATTCTTACCTACACCTTACACCATTTCTTGCCTAATACCCCCCCCCCCCCTGCAGCCACCTGCACTCCCTTTTCCAGCTCAAATTTTGGGGGTGTATACCTTGAATAATGGGGCTAGTGGGGGGGTGTGGGGAGGGGGTGTTGGATATATCCCCTGAACGACGCAGCGACAAACGAGGGTCATTGTAGTGTCAGACAATGGTAGAATGTTGTCTTGCGTCGTTGAAGTGAGCGTAGCGACACTCAGAGACCGACCCCGATCAGTTACCAAGGTCAGCCCTGCTTCATAGAATTGCCTCAAACTACTCATTTGACGACCCCGAAGGGATGCAGGGATGAGATTTGACCTTGACGTCGAGCCATATGGTACAGGTTGCCTCCCTCACCGTGAAGAGACTGCGCAATCATGGGGCTCCGGCTTTTAAAAATTCACCGGAGCCCATTGGTGTGGTAGGCCTATATGTACATGTACAGTTGCTGTCCTAGACCATTGTCGGATGCTGCAGGTCGAAAAATATGACAAAATCAAACATTCCCTAAGTCACCTGCGCACATAAACAGTTACCCTATACAAAAGGTATTGAAATTGAAAAAAACAAAAATAATTGAAATTAACTAATTGATTTTTTGATCAACTGGTCGAATGGGCTAGCGCAGTTACTCAAAATCAAAATTGCGCAAAGATAGCATATGTCAGAAGACAAGTTTATTTCGAAGAACGTTTGACACAAGCATAGTAGGCCTAATTAGAATTTTCAACCTTTCAACCAACACTGGACGCACGGTGATCAGCAGAGTACA
>JAQIWG010010169.1:0-10164 GCA_034695025.1 Chamaedrilus cognettii
TCGGCGCGCCGCCGCCGCCGGGTGAAAACACCTCGCGCGCCGCCGCCGATGTGTCAAGGTCGGCGCAGACCTCTAGTTGTACAGCGTCGCTAGTCAGTTATGGATTTTGTACCCGAAGGAGGCTTATTGGGCTATATACAGTCTGATAATGCTGTGATGTGTATTGTACATGGAAGCATGCAATATGGCATGTGTGTCGCAGTGGAACGGATTGCAAACTTTAAACGTTGTTTTAACGCGTAATCATTCGTGCAGATACCACACAAGCTAGCTCGCATGGGCTTACGCATTGATATTAGTAGCAGTATGTTAGTAGCTCATTTTAGTGGAAGTTAAAGTAGTAATCTAGTATAGTAGTGAGATTTTGAGTAGAAGGAACGGACTCGCGTAGTGGTCAGTTAATGCACGTCGCTTTCCAGGAACACGATTTCGGTTGCGTGGCGAAGTGTTGGCGACACGGAAGTCCTTGGACAGCAAGCGGCCAATATGCATCGCTGCGATCTGTCAAATAGGAACTGTTCAGCTAGGCACGCTTGTGGGATTTCAATAAACCGCGCAAGATCATTATAGCCTGCGTGTACATGTAGCATAGCCCTTATGTAGGGTATAGGTCTAATGGAAAAGAATGAAGTTAGGCAAATTAGTTTCTCAGCCCCTACCAGCCCGACGGTTTTCAGATTTTCATTGGTCGAATAAGGGACATCAAAAACTCGCTCGATAAAATTTTTCACGACATAAGCTACATTTGTATGTAATTTTTCACTACACGAACTGTATTACAGCCTAGCTACAATCTGTAGAGAATCGCCCACGATCTACATGTAAGCAAGACCTAGTAAAATTTTGATGACTGCGTGTTTACGGGATGAGGTAATTAATGTCTATGTGTGATTTTAAACTGTGTCGTTCTGTCCTGTGTTACGACTTTGTGTGTAATCACGTGCATGCAGTTTAGGCTTTGGCCCAAATAAGTGGCGCCCCTTATGCCCTTCATAAGAACAAGTGATCACAAGACTAGTGGTCTCAAAAAGGGGGACGTTTGACAACTATGATCATTCCCCGTCCAGCCCCTCTGGCCTCACTTCAACCCCTTCAGCTCCCAAGCCCCCCACGACCCCTGTCTGTGACATGCGTAAATGAAGTTATACAAAAATTTGACTCAAGGGAAGCCTCAGGCCCTTCAAAGCCATCCCCCTCCTCCCTACACCCCTGTGAGGACTACATCCAATGATGGCATTACAACGTGGACCAATGTGGACATAGAAAACTTCATTATGACTAATGGGATCAATGAAAATATAATGTCGATTTTCGCCTATAATTGCATTATAGTTGCGGAGTTGAGTGGATTAGGCTTGGGTTTGTTTCTCATAGAGGCTGCGGATCTAGTGGGAGATAAACACGTCTAGCTCAGTGGGTCGAGCTCCTAGATCCTGGACATCGGAGGAATCGGATGTCAAAAAAAAGGAATCAGAGTGAGTCAAAAACAATAAACCCTAGCGAAATCGCTGTAACTTGCTCAAACGTTCATATTTGTGCTTCATCCTTGTAGGGATTGTAGCTGAGATAATTTTCAACAAGATCGCCAAATTTCACTTTAAAAAATATTTTAGTTTAAAAGTTATAAATATTTGCAAAAAAGTTTGAAAAATGGATTTAACGAGAGTAATTAAGTCGAAATAATAATGTTTGCAGTAAAATTAAGCTCATAAAAATGTTTTTGTCTTGAAATTCATGTTAACTAATGCTTCTACTCGTGCTAGACTGCATATTCAGTTCATGACGTCATGTGCCTGAGACATCGATAGCTATAGCAGACCATGTTCATGAGCTGCACCTCACTGCGCATCAAGCGCTGAAAGCATGGTTTTGTTAACGCAACAAGTTAGACACGTTAAAATGACCAATCTTGTGCAAGAGAAAAAAGGGACTGAAAGCGCTGTGAGGGCAAGGTTTGAAGGCGAAGACACTTTGAGTAGTCCATTCTTACATGCACTGCGCGCTGAAACAGGTGCAGGCCAGCTACAGGCAAAATAACCAGGCTGAGCGAGCTATAAAGCGCTGGTTAACTTGATTTTAGAACTTTTTTTCTGAAACCGTCATAACTTTTGAGCTAAAAAATATTTCCGCATGAAATTTGGCAGTCTTGTTGCGAATTATCTCCTCTCCGATACCTGCAAATATGCAGAAAAAAAATTTGACTGAGTCATCGCGATGTCGCTAGGGGATTATTTTGCTTTGACTTACTCTGTATATTTAGGGAGTTAGCACTAGGCCGAGCCTAATTGCGATATGCTTTACAGCATCGATCAATGACGTAGCCTGTAGCAATGGATGCCGGGGTGTCAGCAACCTATTGCGGAGTAAAGTATGATTAAGGCATTGCCCAATTCATAAATTTTGTCCAAAAAACTCACTCCCGCCCGCCATTTTATCTCTTCTCCTCCCATTTGCCACCCCCCTCCCCAGGCCAGGCTCTATGGGGGAACCAGGAGGGGCCTGTCCCCGCCCCCAGTCTTAATTCTGGTCACTTCATTTTGACCATGAAGGACAATGTTGTCAACGCAGTCTCTCTCGGAGATTTTGTCCCACTTTGTCAAGGCTGATGCCGGTAAACACCGGCCCTTCCCCCTTCCCCCCTTCCCCTTACATGCAAGCTGGGGATCAAAGAACTGAATTGCACCCTAGAGCTCCCGGAAAAGTCGTAAGAGGCGACCAAAGAAGGGGGAGCTGTTCTGTGCCTGTCCATCCACACAAAACCGAACTCTAATAGTCTTTATTACTATACACACTGCCTTACTCCTAAAACCAACCGATCAACCCCTGCCACTTCCATTGCGCCGTTGTCATTCGCGGTTCGCGGAACAAGGTCGATATATGGCCACCGCGTCGATGAATAAAGAACACGGATCCGGCATCTGCTGATTGCCTCTAATTTGATCCGAGTGATCGTATTTCTACAGCGACTGCTCCCGCGGTACCGTTACGCCTCTAGTGACCGGTGTCGTTGCGAAATGTCAGGACACCGTTTAATTAACCTCATAGAGTAGTGGGAGTTATGGTCATTAAAATATGACGTAAAAGCGGACATTTTTTATCCGGGAATGTCATGCAGTTAATGAAATGATATATAATCGGACAAATTCACTCGATATTTATATTAGTTACGGAAGTCTTGCGTAACAGCATGCAAGCGTATATTCACCCGGGAAGTTAGGCTTGGAGTTAGAAGTTAGGATTAGGACGATACGGAAGTCTATGCCCTCGAGTAAGACGATGCTTTTGAGACGGCCTACTTGTGTTAGAAAGGCTTGTAATTGAAACACTAGTATTTCAAACACAAGTTTGTCCCCAAGGTGCATTTCAGATACTTAAGCAATACATGTACATGTGTATATGAAACATACGCGTCTAGCGCATCAACAATAACAGAACCTGCCATCTCGCTCTTGAAGAGCAAATAGGCTAATTCCGATCTCGCTTTTGAGCTACCACATGCTGTCTTTGAAATATTTTGAATAGGCTCACTTGAAATTGTTTCTAAAATAAGCTCTTCAAATACAAGAGGATTCAAAGAAAGAAAAAAATCAAAGAAATCCAAAGAAGGTTTCTTGTTTTTTCACACTCATCGTTTGACTGCGATGCTCTGTAGAAGCAAGTTTATTCGCCCGTAACGTTATTGGAATCTCACATAGGCTAACCAATGTCCTTGATCAGATATTTTTTGAGCAATCCGAGATCTATTTAAATGAAACAATAGGCCAAAAAGTCTAACTGCCGGTTGCTAGACTTCGATTTGAAGTGCGATTTTTTTTGTGGTCCGAATTAACCAATAAAAATATATGAAAGTATTGTATCGAATAATCTGATTGGATAATTTGGACTACAAAATAAAATCACACCTCAAATCGAAGTCTAGCAACCGGCCTTAGTTTGATCGCCGCCAAGATTTAATCCGTTATTGTAGGCCTGATATATTCGCCCGAGTTGCATTCTGACAGAAACTAAGTTAAATTGTATGTCATTGAGCAGGTGTTTCTGCTATAATCCGTGATCCGTTGAAATACAACAAGGCAATACAAGCCAGCTGACTAATTTGATCGCCGTTCAAATTTAATCCGTCTTCGCAATATCTAGAATCCCAGTGTAATTGAGCTATATTCTATGTTGATTCGATTCGATCTATATATTCTATTCACTAGCAGGGCTCGGACAGCAGAGTCTCGCCTATAGTGATTATGAATTTAAAATCGATAATAAGCTTACCGCTGATGGCTGCTGTTGTGTCTTTCAGATAACGGACATCCGTCAAACTACCACAGCGGATTTGATTAGAAAACAAAACTAAAATGCTTCAATCTCCGGTGAACCATCTAGCCTCATTCCACCTGCGTTCCAACGTCATCTATGACGTCACTATTATCTCGACTAACGTCACGCCCTCCCTAAACCCCACCTGCAATGAATCGTTCCAACCAATCAACGTCAGCGCGAAACTCGACGAGGAATCGGACGACATGCATGCGTTCAACGAATTCTACTACTATTTCTGGACGTACGCCGTACCGACGATATTCGCCCTGATACTGCTAGTCGGCGCGACGGGTAACTTGTTAGTTATCTACGTCATACTGTCTCGCAGGGAAATGCGTTCCATCACCAATCTGATGCTGGTAAATCTGGCCGTGGCCGATCTCACGTTTCTCTTCACGACCGTACCGTACAACGCCATGAAGTACGCCGGGGACGCGTGGATGTTTGGGGACGCGGCGTGCCGGATCGCTCAGTACTGTCTCTACGTTCCGGTAAGCCTAATTTTAATACCATATAAAACATGAGAACTGTAAAAAGATGAATAAATTCATGATACTGTAGGCATGAAAAAACAATAATATGACATAAATTTTCTGCTACATGTTATTTTCGCAGTGTTGGCTCTCACAAATTTAGCTGCACTTAATTTTCGCGTTTTTGAGGACTGCATATAGTAACTTCTGCAGCTTTATTTCCGCGTATGCAATTTTCTAATGTGTTCGATAGATTTTGCGAAATTTTCTATTATTTCGCGAAAATTTCAAGTTTAACAGTAACAAAATGCGACAAAAATTCACTATTGATTCATGTATAGATGGTCTCAAAAGTGAGTAGCTCACTGTATGTGCTGTTAGAAAATGCATCTAAAACTTCTGTTAACCCCCGCCCACCTCCCCCCGCTCGCAGCACTCCTCCATGTGAAAAATCTTACAAATAACTCTTATTGCTGCTAAAACTCAAGCCTATGTCACATTCTACACCCTATTTTTTTTGCGTGTTAGAATCACATTTTTCCATTAATTTGCCGTACTTCCTAACGTCTGCAATCGCTGTTCGAACCCAGGCTTACGTCACCATCTACACCCTAGTCGCCATCTCCGCTCTCCGTTTCGCTACGGTCGTCGGTTCCCGCTCCACGGCTCAGTACCGCACCCGACGCAACGCGCTCCTAACAGTCCTCGCTGTCTGGGCGTGCGCCCTGGCCGGCAACGTGCCGACCATGCTGTCCTGCCGCGTCAACACCTTTCCAGGCACGAACTTCACGTACTGCGGCATGGACAAGGAGGCCGTGTGGCCGGTGTACCTGAGCTTCTTCGCGGTGGGGTACGCCCTGCCGCTTTGCGTTATCACCGTTCTGTACGCGATGATCGTGTCGCATTTGGCGCGTCACGCCCCGGCGTCCGTCGACCAATCGCGTTCGCGCGAACGTAACGCAAGGACGCTGCGCGTCGTGGTGTTGGTCGTCGTTGTGTTCGGCGTCAGCTGGCTGCCCACGCATCTCCAGTCGATTGCGGGGTACTTTGGGTTGATCCCGAAAGGGGTCGTCTACGAGGTCAGAACTTTACCCTGCTTAGACGAATTTTAACAGATTTTAAATTACTGTAAAACATGACATTATTGCTTTGTTTTTCTCTCTTTTTAAAATCATTTTTTGCACCGTTTGTGAGTAAAAAAGACTATTACAGTCCGTTTCTGTGTAAGAGGGCCGCCACAGAACAGCTCCCACTGCTTTAGTCGCCTTTTACGACTAGCCCGGGGAGCTCTGGGCAGCAAGTCTATTCTTTGTTCCCTGACTTGCTGGAATAAGACATTTTGCTGAATGTTATTTTCGTGGCTTTGCCTCTGAGAAGTTAGCTGCGCACAATTGACGCACTTTTGAGGACTGCCCATTATATATAGCCTCTGCAGATTTCTTTTGATGTATGTAATTTTTGCTAGTTTGACCGATTCACTAAATTCGCCAAAATGACATGCAAGCAAAAATTTATGTTTTTCAGTATTCTAGGCCTACTTGCTTTTGTTGTTTACAGCGTAAAGTAATGCTGAATGTAAGCTACGTGTTGTGACTCAAGCGGTGGAGCCTATGTGGTAATGATCTTAGCTTACTTGTGTAATTTAATAGCTGTATACAGCTTGTATTGACAAACGTACCGTACCGATTGGACATGTCACTTTTTAACGACGAGTTCAACGTACCATAGTGTAAATAACGACATCTGCAACTTGTGGTCAACTTGAGTGTGTCGCATCCAGCGCCTGTTCTCCAGAGTCATCAACATAGCTCGGTGATCATTCACTTGTCTATATAACCCTGCTGGCCGCGGAATGAAGAATTTTCTCGCAGCCCAGAGCTCCCCGGGCGAGTCGTAAACGGCGACTAAAGAAGGGGGAGCGGTTCTGGGCGGGCTCTCTTGTAGAGAACCGAGCTGTATATAGTCTGTGTGCTACACACGGTCAATAGCTAAACGACAAAAAATAAAAACAAACAAAAATCTTGTTTATATGTACTTGGTGATTGTAATATAATTTACTTGATGCGATTTGATCCTAGGTCTTCCGCATCCTCTGGAGCTGCATGATGTTCGGCAACTCGTGCGCCAACCCCATCATCTACCACAGCTCGTCGGCGGACTTTCGCAAGAATTTCCGCGCGTCCTGTCTTCGCTGCTTCTGCTGCGCCGGCGTGGCGGCGAGGCGGGGCAGCGAGGGGGACGGGGGCGCCGGAGAAAGTAGGGGCGTCACGGGCGCGGCGGGGAAGAAACGTGACGCCGCCGAGGGGGATGGGGCGGATGGAAACGGAGAGGGGGCGGAAAAGGCGGAAGGCGCGGGGGAAAGGGAAGAGGAAGCGAGGAGGAGAGGGAGCAAGAGGAGGGAGAAGCAGACGTGTGGGGCGGCCAAGAAGAGCAGAAGATGGCTGAAGTTGCCGCGTAAAAGCGTGGAAACTTCGATTGAGGTTTTGCATTGACTTCAATGAACTGTTCAGCATAGCTGTACTGCAGATGGGGATGGGATGGCTGTATTCGCGAAGGATTCTCTGGAAAATCTTCAAAACATTCTAAGTACAATTTGGAAAAATCCTATATTTTTTATTTGAAACTCCGCACAGTCAAGCGCAAACGAATTGATAACGTTGTCTTGTTCGGTGAGCGGTCTTTTGTTTTTTTTATCTGACTTAGGTAAGACTATAAGAAAAAACTTAAGAAATGTGAGTGATTGAGCCTGATCATAGCAAAACAGACAACGAAGTTATAACGGCTTGAATTTGTAACAAAATAAAGTCTCCCACTTACGTCAAGTCTCCCCTCATACGTAGTCGCATCAAAAGCTGCCTCTTTACAAAACTAATGGGCCTACCCCCGGTAATCAGATTAACGCAAAATTTGAATATGTCCTAGGGAAGGGTAAGCCTATGTCTAAATACATGCCAATTTTCAGATATAATGTGTTAATTTGTTATCATGTATTAAGACGTCTTTGTAAAGTGTTGTCAATTCGGCTTTAAAAGTTGCAATAGCAGATAAAATTTCTACGTCTTACAGAAACAAAATTGTACGTACATCATCATTCATCAGGAACGCGCCAACTACTAACTCTGAAAGTTTCAGAACATTTGATGAAAAGTTAAAAGAGAAATCAGAAAAAGATCTGTCAGGGGGGCGAATTTTATGGGGGAGACTTTCGTTAGGGACACCCCCCGTTGAAAGATGTCACGCTTTGGGGCTGCTGCGTAGAAACCTCAGAGGGTAGAAAGGGCAGCAACTATAGGCGCTGTCGGCGCTCGCCCGACGATTTAATTATCCACCGGCATTGAGTTATGAGTTATGACGCAACCAAAAAATGGCCACAGCACAGTGTGTGCGCTTGGTTTCTTACTTCCATCTATCATACGCGAGACTGTTGTCTTCATAGAATATTCATTGACATTGGCCTATATGCAATGCAGGAAGAACCCAACGTTGAATTTAAGCAGTATTGTCTACCTAAAAAAAAGATTGAACGCCTATGACCAAATTTCGCGTCGTCAACTCGTGATTGACCGACTTGGTCGGTAAAAAAAACGCATCTTTCACCGAACGCATTGTCATTATACCGTCCACTGCTCAGCTGGATAAACGATCGATCATGACGTCTAATGGTGAAATTACACCTTTCGGTCAAAACGAAGGAAGTTTTGTCGTTAAGGATCATGACGTCATGTCGGCTGGACGAGTTCTATAGTAAACTATACGACTTTAGTCCTTAACGACAAAATTTCCTTCGTTTTGAACGCTTCCTTCGTTTTGACCGAAAGGTGTAATTTCACCATAAGGTATCAAAATTTTGGACGCAGCAGTTGGCCAAACGACCTTTAAAAGCTTGAGAGTGGGGAGGGGGAGGAAAAATGACACAACTCTTCTGGGAGAAATCGACAATTGGCGGGGGAGTGAGGGGGGGAGGGGTTTGACCCAATTTACAGACATTCTGGAGATTTATTTTTAAATTTATAGAGATTAATATTTTTGCTATGAAGTTATTCAAACTTGAATTTTTTTCCAAAAAATTGGTGGATCTTTAGGCCTATATAGTAGGCCTCAAGATCCTAAAGGCCTAAACATATAGTATATATAAATAAAATCGACTGACATTTTTGGTTCAAAATTGCATTGTCGGACATTCTTTTAAAAAACGGTATATGGTTCTGCCTGATAAATGATGACCGAAAAACTTATGACAGAAAAGAGCTTCTGAGCTTCAGCCCGGATTAACTGATATATACGCACAAGGACGGATCCAGGGGGGGGATGGGGGATGCATCGCCCCACCAGCATAATTTTTTGTTGTTGCTATAACATTGGCAGATGTTACAATAAGCGGTGTCAACATGTGTAACAGTGTGAACATAAGACGTCAAATGTAAGGGAAGGATGGTATTGAAACATGGTTTTCGATAGAGTTCGATCAAGCGACTTGATGCGGGTGGCGCACAAAAAGTTCTGTCAGCACCCCTCCCCCCTCCCCCCCTCCTTCCGCTCATGAGTTCCGTTTCGGAGGGAAAATCTAGTAGATACGTAGTATAAAGCTGTGTTGTAAAAATTCATCCCTCCTCCCACTAACGAATCCTGGATCCGCCCCTGCATAATCAGTCAATCCGGATCCTATGCTATTATAATCTGCAAAAATGTATCGCTTCAACATCATTTGCCTTTTCGTAAAATTCGCGCCGATCTCTACGCCAGCTGCGTCTTGCGTCGACGGAAATCGACGTTTTACCAAACGTGTAATTTACACAGTGTCTTCAATAGTGGTGCTCGCGTTGTTCGAAAAATGAACCAGCGAATCAGGACTTCCGCTAGCTGGCGTTGAGGCTGCTATGACGCCAGAAATTTTTACTCCGACATCAAAAAATCGCACCTTCGGCGTCGCGCGACCGCAAAAAATTTAACCCCTGGCGTCACCAAACGCCAGATTTTAAAGATCTCCGCCTCGCTGTAATTGAATTTTATATGCGGCGTGTGAGCACTTAAACGGCTGCGACGTCAGAAAATGAAGATCCTGGCGTCTAATGCTGACTGCACACCTAGCAGTCAAAACGAAGGAAGCGGTCAAAACGAAGGAAGTCTTGTCGTCAAGAACAGTACTAAAAGGTCGTAGAGAACTCCTTGAGACGCCGACTGCTTGCGGTCGTTTGTCATTGTGTGCACACCTTGCAGTCAAAACGAAGGAGTTTTGTCGTTAAGGACTAAAGTCCTTATAGATTATTATAAAACTCGTCGAGCCGCCGATTGCTTGCGGGCGCTTGTCTTGGCGCGCAGACCTGACGTCATGATCCTTAACGACGAATGCTGCATGCAGCATTCTTTTTGTTAAGGT